>JAPDSC010063188.1:261298-282339 GCA_026290005.1 Latrodectus geometricus | reverse complement strand
TTAGAAGCTAAATATCGATAAGTTTTACAAGAATCTTCTCGAAATTAACGCTCTTGATCGATCTCGTGCTTTCAACTCAAGTTTATCGTACTTTGCGGTAAACTGGATCTAGACTGATATTTTTCATAATAAAGGCTTTTTTCTATACAATTTATTAAATTTTTAATCCACCTGTGCATTTTTTTATTTTATGTGACACCTATATTATCAGCAGTACATATTTTAGACTATTCGTCGAAAAAAAAAATTGCAGCGGATTATATACAGGAAAATACGGTATATATATATATATATATATATATATAAATAATATAAAATAATAGTTACTTACTTTATTATCACTGATTTTAAGATTTTTAATAGGTTCATTTTTCACAAGGGTAGGAAAATTGTCATCAATAGGTAAAATTTTAATTGGAAACACCTGCAAACATTTTTAAATGAAGATCATGAACATAATTTCAATTGTAAATCTTGGCATAAAAAATAAAGAATGAAAAATATACTAAAAAATACATAGTAAATATTAAAATAATAACTATCATTTCAGTTGAATGATTGTTATTATTTTAATACATTAACTTCTACATTATGATTGTTATTATTTTAATACATAACTTAATACATTAACTTCTCAATTTGATGGAATATGAGTTAATAAACACAGATTTGTTAAAAATGCTTATTAAAGTTATTAGTTAACTGCTTATAAATGTCAAAATACAGAAACATATTATATATATATATATATTCATTTTATAATTATTAAAATAGGCTGAACTATTTAATCTCCTTAAGAACTAGTTGTGATAATCATACAGAATATCCTTTGTAACACAAGTTTTGAAATTAAATGCATCCCTTCCAGAAATTTTACAATTAAAATAAATTTTATCACTCATGTCATATAAAAACTCTAAATTGATGTTTTTACAATAATAAAAAATAAAATATTCTTTATTATTGTAAAATTATACTTACTTATATATTATATAAAACAGACACTTTTCAATATAAAAAATTAATATAAAATTATATAATTATAAATTAATTTATCATTAATAATTACATATATATTTTTTATTAATATATACATATTATCAACAAGTAATAATTTTATATTAATATATCATATATTAATATACAAAAAATCAATGATTTTCAAATAAAAATAGCTAAGATAATGAAAAACTTATATCACAATATCAGATTTGGAAATGTTTTTCTTTTTAAATTTTAGGTAAATTTAGTATTTTATCAACTAGCTAGTACTAAATAAGTTTTAAAAATCAATCGAATGAATAGTGAAACTAAATCCATTAAATCAACAGCAGTTTAGCTGATATAAAATGTTTTCTAGAATTAAATCCATAAAAGTTGAATTATACTTATATTTCTTTTTTATTTGGTTCAGTTCAGAAAACTAAAAAAAAAATTATTAATAAAAAGATATTTTTAACTTACGACTGGATCTTTAGTTGTTATGTTATTTTTATCAACATGAATAAAATCGGTATTTGAACCATCAGAAACTAAAATTGTAAATTCATCAGCCAATGTATCTGAACCATCACTCGCATAAAATATATTCCCTTCTTTTAGGTCATTTGCTGTAAAAGATTCTATTTGTGATCCATTGGCTGTTTGCACAGTTCCAAATTGAGGAGGTTTAATTATATAAATCATAATATTTTCATCCTAGAATAAAAAAAAAGAATTTCATTAAATAAAGAAAAACAGATGATATTGTTACTGAAAGATTCATAAATAATCATAAATAGAGGAATAAAAAATTAAATAAGAAAATACTTTTGTATCATAGTCTAAAATATAAAGTTCAAATTCTGAAATAATTTTTCTGCCTCCTTCTTCTAATTGAAGAGGACTGATTTTGACCAAAGGAAGATAGCTCCATTTGGAAATTATAGTAACATAAAAAGTATGAAGACCCTAAAACAAAAAAATTACATTTTTACATCACAATCACATTACACATAAAGTTTTAAAACTATATTAAAAATACTACAAAAGTTTATAAATGAATTATAATATTTGAATTTACATACTTTTAAATTGATTATAAAAATTTTAAACCATGGAATACATACGCAGTGCCCTTAAACCAATATATACTACTATTATATACTTTTAAATTATTTTTTATACATTTTATAATAAATAATTTATAACAAGTAAACTACAAACCCAATTCTTGCCATCACTAACAGTGAAACCAAAAGAATCCATAAGTTCTGATCTAGTAGATGAGTGAAAATAACAAATATTTCCCAAGTCAATGTCCGATTGCTTGAAATTTGATACTTGGATCTCCTTTGAATTTTTATTTTTTAAATAGCCAAGCAATGGATAGGTCGTCAATGAAAACATAAGATCTAAATTCATTTGATGCTCATCAAAAGCTGTTAAGTTGTCAGCGGTTATACAAGAACTGTGTCTTTCTAAAACTTTCAATCCTGTGTTTTTTGTAACTGTAGGTGGAAAAGTATCATCTAAAAGAGTATAATTTATTTGTTGAAACAATAATTTATAAAAATAAATAATAAAATTCATTACTATAAGATAACAAAAATGAAATACCAAAGGTAATATGGCTTCTGATATCATGTATTTAAGAATCAATTCATAGAAAATTTATAATAAAATAATAATATATTTACTATGAGTAATCATACAGTTCACAAATTTTTGAAAGAATACTGATTACTACATTAAGAAATATGAATTTTGTCAACATTACAATATAAATAATAATATTAAATGGCATTTAAAATATTAGTTATTTAAAAATTACAAGTAAATTCTTATATATTGTTAACATATACTCAGAAACTTATACTCACACAATTATTTTATGATTAAAATACTTCACTACATACATTCATTTTAGAAGAAAAATTATTTAATTATAATTCTTTTTCTAGCTTTCAGTTATTAAGAAACAAAAGTTCCGACATAAATTATTCCAAAAATAATTTTCAATTAACTGAATTCAACAATGAAATTAGTAATTCCACTAAAATACTTCAAGACAATCAAAATCATACATGATAAACTATTTCTATTTTTGAGATTAAATGATTTACATTAATTAAGATATGCAATTATCATCAAATAAAATTATCTTGACACCATATATCAATTATTTTTTGCCTACATTAAAAAAAATTAAAATATAATTCCTAGAGTATAGAATAAGCCTCTTTATGCCTTTACTGCATAATGCCTGATTAAAAAATATATTTGTCTGAAGTAATTGAAAACTGTTGATGATAATTTGTTAACATAAAACTACACATTTATGTGAATATATTAAAGATAATGGCATTTTGTGTAAATAAAGATTCAAAAGAAAAACGAGTAAACATAATGCCCATATCTAGCCTGTGTAAGAAACAAGAAAAAACAAGTAAAATGACACATGTATGATAGTATTCTGAAATATAAGAAGTTTGGCTCCAAGATTATGGTTAGATTATCTGAATTTGCATTCACTTTTTAAACATGAGACAAACATGAATGTACCAATTGATAACCACAGAACTAACATTTAAGCAACAAGTTTGACACTAGTTAAAAAGAAAGAGGTCATGCATTTATGTGTTTTCTTGATTTTGTATAAATTGCATAAGACATGAAGCTTCCTATAAATTTATAAAACAAATTTGATGAAAAATCTTATTTCATGAATTTTATATGTTTCCTATACAGTATATTGATACATTTTGCAAACTAGACCATTAGAATATAAACTTAATTACAAGACATCGAATTATAACTTTAATTATTATCAAGAGAAACAATATCATACAAGCAAAAATACTTTAACTTATAGAGCAATCATTTTATTAGTGAATTATCCAGTATTAAGACTGGATTTATTTAGAGCTACAATTGCTCTGATATTGCATAAAATATTACATATTAAATCATAATTACAATTACATAGTAAACTTTTACCATGACATCTGAAAACCTATGAAAACAAGGCTAATAAGTATTGAACTTTACACATAAAAATAGAGTAGTATATTTATGAATAAGATTTTTCATTAAAATGTCTCATATTTATAAATATATAATACTCTATTTTTATAACTACTGATTGAATAAATTATACAAACCTATAATTGTAATAAAATATTTTTGATCCAAGAGAGTATTTTCAACTGGATCAATAACATTAAACGTAAAATATTGAATCCCAGTGAAACCATCTATCTGGTGATGATAAGTTAAGCGTCCATGATTTACATCATCTTGAGTAAAACGGTTCATTGTTGAGGTGCTAACTTTAGAAGTCACATTTACTAATTTTCCATTGTGATTGAGATACAGCTGACCAGATTTTGGATCAGAAGTTAATTTATAAACTAAAAGATCATCTGGACTGTCTGCATCAGAAGCAGATAAGGTAAGGTTATTGATTACACTTGAATTACCTGTATAATAAAATTAGAAAATCAATATCACATAAACTTTTTATACTTCAATAATAATATCAAAAAAATATAGATTTTTTAAAATTTTTATCAGGCAGACATTGTGTCTGTGATATCAAAACCATTAGAGTTTATTTTTACATGTTTATGTTTTACCTTATTTTTACAAGAATGCATTCTATTCATAAATAGATAATAAATTTATCTTGCAGTAATTTTCCTTTATCTGGCTGTAATACATGCACATTTATTAAAAACGAATCACTAATTATAAAATATATAAAAACAATTTACCTGGTGACAATTCTAATCCTAAATTCTTTATCATGAATGGCACTTCTCTATCTATAATAAGGACCACGATATTAATATCATCAAATACAGTATGATGACCATCAGTGACGGATAGAGTAATAGTGTCATTTTTAACATGCTTGGTACTTCCATGTTCATATAAAAGTAAACCATCCAAAACATCCTAAACAAATATTATTCATAAATACAAAAAAAGAAAAATCTATAGTTGGAGAGCATTTAAAGTTTCCTATAAAATAATTTTATTAAATAATTGATGGCTTTATATTTCTAAAATAGTAAGTCCTATGCAAGTAACTTTTCACTATTATAAGCAAGTTTTTTCTAATGGCCTTGATTGATTTAGAATCATAACTACAATTATGAAAATCTATTTACAAAAATGAGATATTAAAATCGCATCATATCAATAAATATTAAGAAAAATTTTACAGTAAAGATGTTAAAATATTAGAATCTGCTATATTGTGAAAAGGTGCTATTATAAATAGTAATAAATAGAGCATCATTATATAAACTGGATTATTTTTGATGGTTTTAAGTACATACTGCAGGACAACCAAATAATGCACAACAGTTCTAATATAGATCCAATAGGTAAAAAATTTTATATAATGCATGAACATCATGATAAAGATAAGTCTTCATCATGAAAAAAAAATATCACTTTGTTTATTAAGAAAACTTTTCTAAACATGAGCTATAACAAAGATTATAGAGAATACTTCTTTATTTGAAATCTCTTTGGCCTTGCTACAATTTTCAATTGTAGCAAGACCACCAATTGGTATTAAATTTCTTTACTGTACTTTTCTTGTAATCAGAAATGTAAAATTAAATATTAAAACAAGTATTGGTGAATTTTAAATTGTTGGAATAGAAATTAGAAAGTGATTCTTTTTTTAACATTATATTATGAAGATATCTAATATTTATGAAATAAATTAGGAGTTAAATATTGCAAACTTTATATTTCTATTAGATTACTTTCCTATTAGAAAAATACAATTTTCATTACAATAAAGTAGTTTTGTGTCATTTATTTGCCAAGTTGTATCTAAGCTTTCAAATTGTTATACTTTCAAAACAATTTGAAAATAGCTAGGTTCATTGGATTTTGTAAAAACATATAATTGCTAATTATTTTTGTCAATAATGATCATTGAGAAACAATTCTTTGATAACATTAAAATGTTTGTGATTAACAAAAATAATTGAAGTAACTAGGAATAACTCTGCATTATGAGGGAAATTGAGGTTTTTCTTTGATTTCATATTTGAAGGTTCTGCTTTACATGCCAGAGTAACAGTTTTTTCCTTTGATATTTCCTATAGTGACTTCAGATATCAAAGAAAAATGATTTTTACCATATTTTCAGAATTACCGAATAAGACTGATCTTTTTAAGAAAAAGCAACACATCGATAATGTATCACTTACTTTCTAGAAAGGTAACTTCTATTATTCCATTAAACAAGAATCCTCTTCAAATCACAAAAACCTTGTTCAAGTAAAAGTATGCAAAATTCAGTCATTACACCATTAACAATTTCAGATTTTTTAGATTATTTGTATAACTGATTCTTTGCAGTTTTTCTCACACATTTCAAAATGTATTAAGCTATTTGATTAAATTCCTGTATTTCACACCTCTTGCCAATTAAAATTAAATAACACAATGCTTTAAAAATGAAACAAAAAAGTATACTTTTCACATTTTCTGCAAATTTTAAATTTTGATTTCTTAAAATATTTTGTACATAAAAAACAAGAACATTTTAGGATACAGTGTGAATCTTCTTTTTTATTCTTTGGAATATGAGTAAATTTTACATTATTTAAATTTATCTTATAGTAAAATAATTTCTAAACAAATGTCTTTTTCCTATGTTTTATTTTGATAGATTACTATTAAAATGTAATTTTTACAAATGTGTATATGAGTACTTATAACTAACAAAATGCATTTTTAATTGTTTAATTTATAAATTTGCAAAAAATCATAAAGAAAAATACTCACACGAAAAGTAAAAGTATCTTGTTTTGTAACTGTTTTTGCTTTGCTGAAATCCTTGAATGTTTGGTTCAATATTTTTATAATTCCTGATAATGAAACAGAATATTTTATTATAACCATTAATAAACTAAAAAAATTAACTACATTCTATAACATTTAAAATTATGAAATTTTAATAACCTTCTTGTGGCAACTCTTGTATTGAAAATATCAATTCAATGGGTTTAGTATCAGAATCTACTACGGATAAAGTAGAATTAGAGAACCAAGCATAGTGGTTGAATTCTACATATAAAGTATCAGTAAATAAATGAGGAGTTTCATCATTCACTGGTTTTATAGTGATATTTAGAAGGTGAGACTCAGATGATAAATAACCATCTGTTAAATGAATATAAACAGTATCACGTTCTGGTTCAACTCCTTGATGCCCAGCCTGCATGTACTTTATAAAACCTTCTACTAAATCTACATATGGAAAAGACGATATAGGAATACCAGCGAGTGTGTTCTCAGCACCTGGAACTATAATTACACATTTCAATTACGAATTAAAGTACCTCACAAATAGGTAATAACAAACAACTTCTTATAAGACATAATATCAAACATAATTTTAAGTCTTGTTTTAAATTTCTAAGCTATATTTCATATAAATCAACAATAAACTAATACTAAATATAAAATATGTGAATAGCAATATACTTGGTCGAGAATTTTCTATAAATCCATAATTAGGTTGTTCATCAATCACAACAATAAGATCTGAAATTGGAGAATCTGGATCAAACACAGTGATAACATGGGGTTCGATAACAGCCTCGCCTCCTTCATTGACCTGAAATAAATTTATGTTCATATCAAATTTAATTTAAATCAAACAGTATATATAAAATATTTCAATCATTCTAAATCACCTATTCACTTTACCTGCACATCACTATTCACTTTAACTGTAGGGGGCTCTTTTTTCTTGGGCTTTACTTTTATTGTTAGAACTTGATTTGTTTGTACATTGCCACTAGCATCAGATACGTCAAAATGAATAAAATCTCGAACTACATCATCTCCAATATTAGTATTTGCAGTATACCTATTATAAATATTCCATATAAACAGGATATTTCCAAGTATTTATAAAAAAAATTAAAAAATATTTTCGATCATGAAAATAAGAATGTGATACAATATAATAAACATTTTACAAAATCAACAAATATTAATTTTTAAGTAATAAAATCATATTAAATTAAAAGTGATTAAAATTAAAATAATCTAATTTTCTTGTAATGAAATTATTAAAAAAATTAAAATTTCATTACATCACTTTTCATTAAATGTAATTAAAATGGAATGTCTCAAAACAAAAAAATTCATGTAAGAATGATACAAAATATAACAAAATATTACAAAATATTAATCCTATATAAAAATTATAGAAAGATATGAAATTGAAAAAAGCGTGAGAAATTTGATATATAATTTTCAAAGAAATGAGGAAGTCACTGGTGAAAAGCTCCATACAATTGAATCTTTAAATGAGCCATGAATACCTATGTCTTCTAAATTTATGATAATTTAAATACTTATTCAGTAAATTTCCTTCCTTTAAATAGCAGTTTACGCTACATCGATGCCAAGAAATTGTTTTGACACAGGTGACGTTGCTATCTCAAAATACAATTTTAAAAGCACATGTATTGAAAAATAAGGTGTCGATAGAAGAAACTTAACAATTAAAATTATTAAAATATAAAACTAATTACTAAACAAAACTATTTATTACTGGATTATCCAAAAGATTTGAGCATATAAAACAAAAATTTAGGAAAAATAAAATTATTTGCAGTGGCAATTGAATTTTCACAAGATGTATTCCATTTTGAGTCAGCAATGCACTTGCTAATTTCATAATTTTAAATGAATAAACTTTTAAACTTTCATGAAAACCTTTGAAAATTTTTGATTTACAGTTAAAACTGGATTTGATAAAGCATAAATAATTATTGATACTCTGAAAAATGATGATATTTTACTTCCAGGTTACTGAGAACAACATTATGAAATATTACATTATTAGAAAATGCATAAATACAAGATCACTTGAGCAATTCATGAATTTAATTTTGGAATAAGGATATTAAATACATTCTTAAAATCATAACAAAGATTGAACGGTAAACTATGTAAATAAGTTATCTAAACTTAATGACCATAATATTTCATATAGTCATATTGTCGTTTCATTCTATTGCATATTTAATATATTTTGATCTCATATTTTCAAGATAAAATATTTTTCTTGGTCAGTTTGGTGAAAATTGAAATTAATATTAATCTCGAAACTAAATTTAATTCTCAAAACAAGAAAATACAGAATATATTAATATTACTAAAGCCTTATTTGGGATAAATATTTAATATACACGAAAATGATTTATTTTTATATAAAAATGTTATATTTTTTATAATACAAAATCCAATTGATTTATTAAAAAAAAATTATCTTATCTATAGATGCCAGAAAACTTTTTGATTTTGAATCAACCAAAACAATTTAAAAGTTTTAAAATTATAAAGTTTAAAATGAAGTTACTGTCACAATTTGGAAATAAAAATTAAATTATGTAAGTCCCTTTTATGTGTTTTAAAGAAGTTCATGTTTTTCAGGGAAATATATGAGAAAATATAATGAAACTGAGATGGATTGTGACTATTTATTGATTAAAAGAAACAAAGCTAAGCTACAACAAAATATATAACTAGGTTGGTTATACATTCCATATTTTCTATTTTTCTCAGGAAAGAAATTTTATTCAAAAAATATTTAATATTACAAAAGTATTTTTTATTTCAAACACGTTACTTTATTAATGCATACATAAATATTCAAATTTACTTAAATAGATCTATATAATTTTTAATCTTTATATATAAGTGTATGAACATTTTGTTAGGATTTAAAATTTTTCTTATTACCTTGATCCATTGGTTACATAAGGTAAACTACACTATACATTATTAATGAGTAAAAACAAATATAAATATAGCAATAAATAAAAAAATGGGAGAACTAAAAATTTGGGTAATAGGCCATTGTTTAGTCCCCATATTTTAAAGATCCATAAATTCAACTCAACACATTAATCATATAAATGTATTAGAACAGTTATTTATGTTATTATCATTTACAAAAGCCATTAATGTTTAACATGAAACCTTTTATGAGAATATATGTTCCATAAAATAATTATTATAAAATTTTTCAAATCACATAATTTATTAAATAGAAAAATGAAAATTTTAATATTTGTAAAAAACATTAAAAATATAGCCTGCAAACAAAAAACCAACACACATAATCCTAAAAAATTTCATTAGCATAATTCATAAAACAGTTATCGATTTAAGTTTATTTTGCTAATCGATAACTTAATTATATCAAACTAATAAAACTCATAATTAAAACCAATACAAACTCCAGGAATTATATAAACATAATATAAACTTTACTATAGACTAAATCTCACATGATAAGCATGTCATTGATATCTTGCTGAGTAAACTTGCTTTTAGAATTCAAGGTATGATACATATCATTATCTTTCAATTCTAAGACACCATATTTTGGAACAACCAGCAATGTAAAAGTTATATCTTTGTCACCGGAAATCAAATCAGTAAAAGCTAGATGATGTCTTTGAATATTGAGGGATTTTCCTGAAAGATGCAAAAAAATAAATAGCAAAGAATAATAAAATGTGCACAATCAGATAGAAAGTATAATTTTTATCAATTAAAACTTAAAACAATAAAAGGATTAAATTAGTTAAAATCATATAAATTTTTAAATTTAAAATTTTATAATCAAAAAATTTGCTTCTGATTACTTATTTATTTATTCAGCAATACATGGTTTTTAAAATCAATCCTGAAGTTTGATCATGAGGGATTTTAATTCATAGAAACAGAGATAAGGGGGTATTTTAAACTCAATTAATTATTTTTTATCATGTTTTCTTAATCAGCCAAATAATATTCATTTTCACACCGAAAAATAAAAACCAGATTTTAGTAGCATATGAAGAGAAGCATCAATTGTATTTTCTATAGTTAAATTACCAATTGTCAGACACCAACATAATACAAAAAATGCTATAATTTTAAATCTGCTGCAAATAAGCATTGCTTGATTGAAACAGATTTGGAATTATTGAAATAATAAGAAGGAAAGATAAGTAATACACATATTTTAGATAATTTAACATCAATGGCAGACTGTTAAACACACTAATTATTAATGATAATAATTGAAAAACAGATTTCCTATCTTTTAATATACTCCTTTAATATAGATTCTGTTCTTTATTAACCTCCTTTCACTCTTCCAATAATTTAAAATTCTACATCGCTAAGCTGGGAGTCAAATGGTTAGTGCTTTGGCTTCTATGCTTGTAATGACTCAGAAAACACTTAAATCTGTAAGTCCCTGTCTAACTAGAGCTCATGTGCAAAAACTGATGTTGAGCTACAAACAAATGAATGTTCTAGTCATCTCTTAACAGGTTATTTCAATTTGTTAATTATTTAACCAAGATACATTTAAGGAATTATGATAATGATATAATTCCACAGGAACATTTCCCATATTTTACTATACCGCAAATTATTAAATAACGTTTATATAATGATCTCCAATCCAGGTAAATCAAATTAAAGAAAAACACTAAAGGGGGAGTTTTTTTTTTAAACATCTTATCTGCCCCTTGTAGATGTGTTGTTACAGCTTTTCATCTAGAGACAGGGCATGATTTCTTTTCAAACCATTTATTCCAATTTAAAATTATGACCTACTGCGCAAAAGTGACACTATTATGGATACCTTTCATCCCTGAAGTATCTGGACATTTTTTCAAATGATATTGGCAGGCAAATGAGAAAATTTAAAATCTCAAATCTATTTGATGTGTTGACTCTAGTCACAAATTTTTTTCTGTATTCAGAAATTCATGTTTTTATTCTTTTTATGATTTTGTGCTGTGTGTACTAGTTAATGAACTATGCTCAGCGCTACTGCTTAAAATTTAAAAAAAATCTGATTTCATCTTACACAGATTATTTTTATTTCTGTATTTATTTTATTACAAAATTTAACAAATTGAATGATGAGACAAATAAAAGAATTATTACTTAGGCCTAAAATATGTCTTCATCTTGAAAATATGTACTTTTAACTTATCACCACTAATAATATGAATTCCAAAGATAAAGAAGATATAAAAATTTAAATGTCAGATTTTCAAAATTAAAAAGCATTCTATTGTTTTATGTAAATAAGTTATTTAATTATTAATCAGTAAAATTCTCCTCAGTGACTATAATACAAAACAACAGGTTTTTCATTAATTTAGAAATAAAATTAACTTAGAATATTTCTTATTTTAATGAAGTTTAAAAAAGTCATCAAATAAAATTTTAATAAAAACCTATATTGACATAAAAGTTATGATTTCATAATAAAATTAACTATGGAAAAACAATAAGAAAGAAAGCCATATAATCTAATAAAATAATGTTCATTAATAATCAGTGCATTGGATTCTAACCTTCAGAAACAGATCCCATTAAAGTTGTTGAATCTAAAATAACTGGACTTTCATTATCATTCGGCATAATTTCAAACTTAACTCTGTTTAATGAAGAATGCCTTCCACCCATAATAGAAAACACAGCACTGTCATGCAAGTTATTTGATCCATCGTGTTCATAGTACATATCATTGATTATGGAAACGAAAGCATATCCATCATCTGTAAAGTGAAAATTAGTCTATCAAAATAAAAATGTATATTATAAAAATAGTAAATTTGCAAGATAAGTATTATATATTTTGTGCATATTTGAGTAGCATAATTTTAGTCCTTCAGTTTAATTGTTAGATATAAAATTTATAAAATGACTTATTTATTAATAAAACAGGATCAATAAATTACTTTTATTTAACAAACTGCACTTAAAATTTAATAAAAATTTGAAAATTTATAATTCAGTAAATTGGGCAGTTTTAATGATTTAAATATTTTTTAATTTACACAAGCTGAACTTTGTAGGAATATATGAAATTTCCAGTAACTTTTTCCCTTAATTAAAAATTTTTTATTTTTTAATTTATATTAAAAAGAAGTATATGAAGCAAATTACTGAAATATGTCAATTATTTCGTTTTGTGGCCTGTATATTAATATTTTACATAAGATGATCTGCTCATTAAGTTTAATTTTCAAACAATTTATGAATTTATAAAAATGCAGTAGGTCTACATATTAATATAAATTTATAATAATTTATTTTTGAAATTCTTTGGTTAAGTTTGTTTTCATTTAAAAATTTTAAGAAATATATGAAAAATTTTTTAGAAATAATATAGCTTAGTTAATAGTTAATGGTTAAATTATAAAAAAAATACTCATTAATTTTTAGAATAGCATTAGAGATTTATCATTTCCATGAATCACAAAGTTCATACTTTTAAAATAATAAAATTAAGATGTAAATTTTTAATTAAGGAAGAATAAGGTTTGGTCTATCCTTGATTATTAGAAAGGAGTATTCTCACAAAACTGTCAACAAGTTGCTTGTGAATGTTATTAACTTGAAATATGAATCCTTTTTTAAGACAAAAGAAAAGTTAAAATTGTCTAAGAAGCATATTTTACAATTTTTATAAAAATACCACTAGTGGGAATTTAATTTGGTGGCTTTTTCTATTATAATCAAGAATGTGATATCTTTTTTCAAATTTCCTTCATTTAAAATATAGTCAGAAAAATTTTACAAATTATTTAGAATATTTATTCATAACATAGATATTGATACTATGGTTAATAATTTCATAACTTATTTTAAGCATTGCATAAAAAATTATAATATGTTCCTGAAAACCAATTTATTATTATCAAATAGCAATCAGTTTCCCATTTATTTTGCATTATATTTTAAATTTATAACTTAAAAGGCATTTCTTTCAAATAATTAGTTCACAAATATATCTAAATCAAGCATATATAAATAAGACAACTTTGATTTTATATTCAATTTATTTTTTCTGTTAAATATAAATTTGATTCACACAAAGGATAGCCTATAATAAGACTTTTTTTAGTATTCGTCATATATTATAACCTCATAGAAGAGCTTTAAATAGATAATGAATCATATTTAGTTATCACATAATGGATGAAACCCCGAAAACTCCCAAGCAACCACTTTGAGAGATGTTTAGGAAAAGACACACTTCATTTCCAATTGTTCAGCAGTGGCTTGGATGGAACTTTAGGCCTTCTACTCCAAAGAGCAAGGTTCTAAAATTATAGGCCATAAGCTTTTATCATGCTATTCAAAAAATATTTAAGAATACTTTTAAATTGTACTTGTTTAAATTAAGATTGTTTATTTAACTCAAAAAACCCTCAAATACCTATCATCCAAATAATAAAATTTAAAACAATATCATTTTAAAATATTTTTTGAAAGTCAATGAGAAAATTTTAAAAAAATCTTTCCTCAGACATCTTTAAGATGAGTTTTCATAGTATGGAAAAATAATTTTTTTTTACCTTCTTCAATTTCAGTTCTACCAAATTCATTAATTTGAACCAATCTTCCATGCTGTGGAGCATTAGTGAGAATAACTTCCAGCTGATCATTGGGCATTTCATGGCCAACTGTAGATAGCCAATTAGGTTCCAACTGTATCGCTTGCCCTTGCCTTACAAGGATAGTTGCAACATGATCTATTGATGAAGCAGGGGATGTGAAATCAGTTGAAGATGGACTTATTGTAATAACAAAATCTTGGACTGGTGATAGTTGTGTTCCACTTATAGCATCAATAACTAAATGAAAATAATTAATTCATGTTTAATGTTAACTTTAAATTAATATAACGAATTTAAAAGAAAATATAAACATTACAAATTTTTGACACAATATTTACTATGTGAATTCCTTACATTTTGATTTATAATGAATAAAATGATGAAATTTACTTAAGATTATTTACACACTGATGTTGACTGTTTGAAATTCTAAAAAATAAATATACAATAACCACAATTTTAAGAATTGTCAGGGCAAACATTTTACTAAATAAATTTAAAAAAGAATTACTATTAATATCAATATATTCTGGAGAATAAAAAAATGATTTTGTAGAAAAAACCATTAGCATTACAAAACTTATATAAATTTAATATAATTTATGCACTTCTATATAAAATGAGACAATAGTTCCCTAAAAATGTTTCCGATCAACAATTGATTTCAAAAAAACATTTTGTGGTTTTTAATTTTTTACTTCAAACATAAATAATTAAAAAATTTAATTAATTAAATATCTTCATAGCACAAACATATTTCAAAAAGAGTTATAAAATGTTTATAATAAATTGCAATGTTCACTTTGCAGATCATTTTCCTCCAAAAGCTAAAAATCAGATTGGTTGCACAAACCATATATTATAAAATTTCATAGAATGAATATTTTTGGTGTGACAAAAATGCTTCGCTTCATAAAAGAATGGTGATAATATAATTTTGAATCTAGAACTCTTTAATCATTCTCTAGAATTTATTTATTTGTTTTCTATGCAAAGTTTCTTTTGTGAAACTCTTTACAGTTTAACATAAAATTAAAAATTTTCTGCCCTTTTAAGAAATTATCTGCTTTTAAATTCTTAAAAAAAATATTTGTGTAACTAAGCAATAACTACACAATCATTAAATTTTGTAAATTTACTTATAGAAGATGACTGAATGTTTACAATAAAAATTAATAGTTGAAAAAATATATAAATGAAATTCATTTTCAAAGAATTTACAATGTGGTACATTACAAAAATAGCTAATATAAATAACATTTTTGTGTGCATAAACTTCCCAGCAAAATACAGTTGAAAAGTTAAAAAGAGGAATGCTGCAGATGCAGGATAATAAACCCTATAATACACAATTGACAAAAATTTAAAGCTGTTGCCCTGAATTTTTGTATATCAATTTAGAGTTGTGAAATTTAATTTTAAAAAGAAATTAAAATCCTAGATTAATCATACAAACATCAAATAGCTGAATTTAATTTATCACAGAATTGACTGAATATAATGGAACAGAATGAAGTCACTTCTTTTGCAAATATAAAAATTGAATTCAAAACATTATTAGTTAAAATATAAAGGGCGACAACGATCCATAAGAATATTTGACATAAAATATTGTTTGACATTATTAGTGTAGTCAATGTATTTGCAAAAGAACAATAAATTCTCAGTATAAAATTCACTAGCTACTATGCACACAAAACATATTTTACAATGCTAACAATGAACATATAAGTATATATTAAAAGCAAATAATAATAAGCTAACAATTACAAATATTAATAAATTATTATTTATTTATTTATTATCATATTTAATAAAATATAATATTTATAAATAATTTATTTATAAATATTATATTTTAATGTTATAATATTATATTATAATGTAATATATAATGTTAATATATAATTTTGTAACTAAAATTTCAAATTTTATTTTAACTTAAAATATTTTAATTAAAGCTTTTATTAAACATACCTATGTTTCGTAATTAAAAAACATTTTATTGCATATACGTAACTATACATGTCAAATTATATAATTTATTTTACAAAATAAAATAAATAATTACCAACAAACTGAAAAATGAATTGTCTTTCTGAATTTCCTGTATAAGGTGGAGGATGATAGATAATTTTCATATCATCAATTTCTTCTTGTGTAAAAGACTGCAGTCGCTCACCAGGTTTATCTAAACTTTCAAGTGTTCCTTCAGTTTTCAGTAATTTTTTAGTTATGATGTAAACAATATCGCTTGATGGAATGTTGTCTATTTGAACAAAAAGATGATCCTTTGTAATAGTTGCAGGATGATTTTGTAGTACCTTAATATTAAAGTATGACACATTAATCCTTTCATGGACATTAAAATTTATATATTTGAAAAGTTATGATAATAAAAGCTGTTTATGCATGCCATCAAAATTTTATCAATATTTACCATCATTCCAAATTCATTAGTTAAATTTAATATATTGTCTTCCGGTTTTATGATGAAAATCTCAAAATCTAATTCTTGTTGATGTGAGAAATTCTTACTTTTAACCTATAAAAAAAATTCAATCAAATAATTTTATTAATTTATATAAAATATTAATGTTTATAATTTTGATAATACTTTACCTTAAAATTAAATTTAAATCAAATTAAAATAAATTTAATAAAAATATGCTTATAACATAAATAAGTTATTGTTTTTAAAATATTTTAATTTCATTTTTTTTTTTTTTTTTTGCAATATATTTAAATATTATTACTTATAATGAAGATTGTTTTTTTGCTTGTTTTGGTGTGGTTTACTGGTGCAAGATTCAATACTGGACATTTCTGCACCGTACCATGTTTAAAACTAGTAACTCAGTAATATCAGGTTAATCAAATGTATATGATGGAAGGTATTAAAAATCCAATAAAAGTTTATGTAAAATCTCAAAATTGGATAAAAGTTTAAATAGAAATTAAAAACCTACTGCACATAAAAAAGCAAACAAATTTTTGTGTGGTTTAAGTCCAATTAAATCTGATAAAATTCAAATTGTGCTGTTAAAAAATACTCTTATTAATTAAGAAAGGAGAAACATTATGAAAATTGCCCTTCGTTCTTTTAATGACAAAATATTTCTGCACAAATATCCAAGGAGATGCAGGATATCTGCACCAGTTAAAATGAATATCAATATTATGAGATGGAAAATATACTTATTAATTTCCAAGCATGCTAATGAATTTATAAAACACACAGATAAGGATGTGGAATCTTTAATTATTGATGAATGACATTTTGAAATTTTTAGGGAAATATTACAATCATTATATTACATTCATTCATCAGATTTTTGATAAAATTCATGTATCTCTAACTATATTTTTAAATTAACATCAAATTCAATTTAATGAAATGTTATAGTAAATTAGTAATAAATTTAAATACCTACTAATAAAAATATATATTTTTAAATAAGTTTTAGAATGAATCACGAATCATTAATGAAATAAACAGTTATGATCTAAACAAGGAAAGTTATGAACTGAACAAGAACCTTGCAGCCACTTCAAAAGTGAATACTTTTATAAAAATATTCATTTTAAATTCAATTTTCATTACATACATAAATTTGTAGAATTCATTAAAGACAATTGAAATTTAATATGAACCATAACAAAATTTTGAAAATAGTTTTAATTATTTAAAATGCACTGAGAGTAGAATAGAATAGTTTTGAAATACACTGTACTTCACTATTCAAATATTAAATATTTAAAAACTATCTTGATAAATACTAAATATTTTGCATTTAAAATACTATACACTTGAAAAATAAATTTATAATTAAGTTATCATGACAAGAATTTAATTTAATATATTATTATAATTATAAGAATAAATATTTTGAAATATAAATTTGAAAGTTAATGAAACTTAAAACAGTATATTTTATAATGGTCTAGTGTAGCAATTAGTAGTTATGTACACATACCTTCAACATAAAAAATTTAATTTTCTATAAAATATATTTTTTTAATTTAAAATCACTAATTATATAATTATACAGTTTAAAATAATTAAATTTTATTATTATAATGAGACTTGACAAATGTTAAATTTAAAAATATTTTTCAGCTAAAGAAGAGTTCCTGAAATCTTTTTAATGGAATAATATTTTGACAATGCTTATATGCTAGATGTGATAGCTTACAAAATTTTTAATATATTTTCTATATTAATTTTTACAGAAAAGTTATTTGAAATTTAAAGAAACATAGAGATTTTTATCTACAAGAGTAGTGATTATAAAAAATTAAGAAGTTATAAGAAATACTTTTTGATTAAAATACAAATTGCATGTCTTAAAACAAGTTTCAGATAAAATAAAAATTCAAGGCATGACTTAGTTTAAAATGTGCTTATCATTTTTAAGTTCCACTTTTTTATTTATCACTTAATCTAAATGTTTATGGTAAAAAATCTCCCTTTTATACTAAAAAATATAATAAACATTTTAACCAAATGTAACACACAAATCTTAGTTTTCTTATCACAATGCAATGATAGATTTCATTAGAAAACTCACATTTAAATGTTTTTATTCAAATTTTTTAAGATGTGACTAAAAACTTACCAAAAACTTTACAATGGACTTTGAGCCACTGCTGTTTGTTTGTAAATAATAAATTATGTCTCTATTGATATCTTCTTGTGAAAAAACAGTCAATTTCTCAATATCTTCATATTTAAGTGTGGAATTAAGATTTTTCTTAAAAAATGTGCCTACAATAATAATATGTTACATTCATAAAATTTTCTCAATTCACTAATTATAAAGAAATTAAATTTAAAGATGCATATTGAACAAAAATAAATTACCTTCAGAGGATTGAATAAAATATTGAATATCAATAGGTTTTAATTCCTTTCCTACAGCAAGTAATAATTGGTTATTGAGAACAGATTCTTTATTAAGAAGAATATACAGAGGATTTTTCCGAGCTATGAATAAATTTTCCTGCTCCTATAAAATCAATATATTTGAACATAAATGCAATACATTATTTCACTTTTACAAAAACTTTAAAGGAATAAAAGAATAAATATCATTAACAATTGCTAATAAATTAAAGAGATTATAATTATAAGAATATACAGCCAAACTCCATAAAACATTAATTCCTTATTAAATTGATGTTTCATCTACAATGAAAGATTTTGCTGAGTATGATAATTAAGTTTTTATAAGTTATTACTTGATCAATATCAAATTTTGATGGACTGTAACCTTGTTTTGATTAAGAATAATTTCTCATTTTCCCTCTCTTTCTAAATATCCCTTATTCTACTACCTTATTACTAAAATCTATTTGAAGGGATAAACAGCTGAGTCAATTTTGCACAGGTCAAGGATTGAATCTCGGACCTATAACTTGAGAACAAGAAGTACTTCCACTCATGAAAGACTATTAAATTATGGTTGCCCAAATGAAATGCAGGACTCCTTACACAAACTATTTCAAAACTCAATATTATTTGTTTAAGGGTAAAAATAATGCTTTTCTGAGATCAGTGTGTTTTTAAATTACATTTCATTATTAGCGGAATAATAGATAATCATACTTCTTGAGGATGTTTCTATGATAAAGAAATAACAATATTATATCCCTTGAGAATGAAATTATTTTTAGTATTTGAATTTATGGAGTTTTAGAATATATCTGTTAGATGTCTGATGAACTTTGAATAGTCTGCAGATTACTTAGATTAGTTTTCATTTCTGGAAGTAATAAAAATTGGCCTCCCTTATAAGTTATAAATTGACCTCCCTTATATACCAGAGTTAGGCTTTACCAATTAAGTATAAGCTACTGAGTGGGAGTCTATAAATTTTAGAAGCAGGAACCAAGAAGCCCATTGAATACTTGACCTGCCATCTCTAGAAGTATAATTTCACTTGGAAGACATTGTGACTATGATCTATTTAATGTGGCCAAATCACATTTATTGAATGTGATTAGGAAAGATGTTTGGCTCAGCTGGTTTCAAACTTACTTACTTCCAATAATGAGGACGACCCTCTAACCAACTAGGCCACTGTCGTCCATATATCCTAGTGGTGCTAGACTTTTTTAAACACCCCAAATCCTTATATTTTAAATCTCTTGGAACAAGTAAAACCATTAGGAAAGTAGTACATTTTATTTCGATTCTAACTTTAAAGAATCAATAATATTTGTCAGTTTTTGAGACACAATTTTAGATATTATTTCAAAATTAGAAGTAAGAAATATCAGTAAAAATTATCAAAATCATATATTGGAATGCTTTAATGGAGATATAAGATAATTACATTCAAGCAGAAAATACATAAAAAAGTTACAAATATCATAACATTTATTCAACATTATTAACTTCCAAATATTCAAGTTCATTATTTTTTAATCAAGTACTAAAGCCTTAACAGTAAGTGGTGAGAAGAGTGAACAAAATGTTTAAAAGAATAATATGCATAATGATAATAAATAATTTGATATTTATTTGCAGATATTCTCAATGAGAAAATAGCTAGAAAAAAATTATCAAAGTTTGCAAAATTAAAAAGA
>JAPDSC010063188.1:184274-261198 GCA_026290005.1 Latrodectus geometricus | reverse complement strand
ATATATATATATATAGTTGATTTATATTATATCTTAAAAGCAAAGAATTATAAATACTTAATGCTGAGTTTAATTAAAGATTTAAACTTTTAATACAATTTTCATGTTTTAGCTATTATTATTTCATTAGTTTTGAGAAGTTATATTTTAATAATTTCATTAGGTATCAGCAAAAGTGAGTTTAATTCAAAATTGGAAAAGGCAACTATAAGTAAGATGGTAAATAAAATATTTAAAAAGATATAAAATTTGTATAAATTCTAAAGAATGTAATAGTTGAATAGAAAAAAATACTCCTTACATAAGATTTGCTTCAATAATTCTGGCAAACAAAATAAAAACATTTTAGCAGATTAATTAAAAATTTAGTTAATTAGTTAAAATCATTTAACTTGAACGATAAATATCGGCAAATTATACCTTAGGTAGAAAAAATATTCTGACATCAAATATTTTTGCATTAAAACCATCAAATGCTTGAATAATAAAATCATCCTCGAGTTTCAGATTTTTCTGTGAACTTTTGAAGGCTATTCTATTTTGCAAAACTTCTGTGTATGAAATTCTTGATACAATACTTCCATCAGACATATGTATGAGATCACCATTACATGGTTCTACAGTAGAATGAACAATATGATTTTACTGTTTCATAATATTTGCACATAAAATGCATTAGCTTATTTTAAAATTCTATTTTATCAAGAAAAAAACAATTTTTGCATTAATTTACACTAATTTAAAAGATAAAATTATACATACATATTTAAGAAGGACACAATAATATCTTCAAGTGAAACATAAAATTATACATATTTATAAACAATTGCAGAAAATTTTTCTTATTTTATCTTAAACACCTTTTATATTTATTTTATTAATTTAAAACTAATTAAATTGAAAGCTTCATATAGGCTCTGAAAAATCAAAATTAAGTTCACATAGACTAAAAAAAAAACACTATTTTTTATCATTCTTTATGAAATATCTATTCTTGATTTAAAAGGGATAAAAAAATGACAAATACTTTTGTTTTAATAATGTTTAAATTGAATATAAAAAACTCTTAATTGAGTTTAAAGTTGGAATTCAATTATTATCAGAAATTATCTGGAATTGCTCACTTACTCAAAAATAAGTACTTTTTCAGTAATTAAATATAGCTTAATATAAATATATATTTTATTAAAATTATACTTTCTAAAAAATCACACAGCAACTTTGATAGCATTGTCTACTATCTATCATCTAATTAGAGCCATATACAAATTGCATTTTTGAAAAAACAATCTCCATGCAGACATCTTGATGTGAAATTATAAAAGTAAAATATAGTTGTACAATACAATTTAACATTCATTTTAAAATACAAATATAAGCTATGCTACAATTAAGTCCTAGGTAATGATCAAACAAATGTTATTATGTTACATGATAATGATAAGAATATACAGTATTTTCACCTAATATATTTGCACCTGATAATTCAAATAAGATGTATACACAACATTTGAAAAGCATACTTTCGTCATTATCAATAGTACAAAGGTATGATCTATTGAAGACCAAGTGAGAATTAAAATTATTTAAGAAAATATTATAATATACATCTATTTTAAATACATACAAATGCACAAAAAATTGGATTGGTGTACTTATATTTGCTGACAAATATACTACACATCTTCATTTAAAAAGTTTATTTCCCCAATTAAGTTAATGTGTACAATTATTATAATATTGACACATTATCTATACCAAATTATATAATGTCTACACTGGGATAAATTTACAAAAGTATGGAATCTCAATTAAAGCATATAGTGATAGTTAATAAATACAACAAAATTGAATCAAAAATATACATAATACTCTAAGAGAGAAGTATAAAAATATAAGATTAAATCATATAATATTCTCATGTGATTAATTTAATCTGTATTCAAATTTAATGCATATAAATATTTAATGATACTATAGAACGAATTTATAAAATTATCAATTTAAAGAATAGTAATCATAAATAAATATAAACATAATTATTTTAGCCAATAATTAAATTCACTAAATTATTTATATATTAAAAAGAGAGAAATGTATTGTAAAATGTACCTTGTAAAACTGTCAGAGTTACATCTTGTATGTTATCCATATCCTCAATGTGTAGTATGGATGAATTAATTACTATAAGTGAATCTTGAGGAATAACAATATATTCATATTGTCCAATAACTGGGGAAAATGATGAAGTAATATGTAATGGTAAAACTATTTCATCACTTATTAGGTTACCACTGGAAACTTTAAAACTGAGATTACCTAATAAATAAATTTTTCATTTAAATTAGCAAAACAGTTGAAATTAATAATTAAAAATATATATTGCAAGCATAACCTTACAAACTTAATAAATTATTTTATCTTTTTTAAATAATAAAATAAAAATGAAAAACAATATTTCTAAAATAAAAAAATTCTTTAAGCAATTAAAAAAAGAATCAAATTGTATTTTATGAATGATTATCAAAATAATGTACTAATTCTAAACTAAATACTAGATAACAGTTTAATTATAAATAAAGTACAATAAATATCAAGACTATGAAGAATAACACAATAACAGCTAGTTAATAATGAGGGCTGAAAGCAGATTCCTCACTGAAATATTTTGTCTTTGTGCACTTAAAACTAATCCAATATAGGAATAACTACATGATATATAATCTGGAAACAGAATAAGCTTAAGAATCAATTCTAATAAATATGATATGAATACCATTGATAGAGAGAGGGAGAAAGAGAGCAAAATGTTTCTTCATGCTACATTGATAATATAGCCTCCAGAATAGCAACAGATCCTTGCATAAAACATGACAGATTCATTACCCTGTTTTACAATTTAAATCATGCAGTCTAGCTTCAGTACATTTTTGAGTATTATTCACATATGCATAATCAATTATACTGAATAATACTACAAATTTTATTGGCCTGTATTCTCTCCTTTTACTTCTATAATAATTATATATGAGATTTTGTGGTTATGACTCCTGCTAGGTATGATTTTGTGCTTATTTTTAAATTACTTGAAATGGAAATACTTTTCTTGATTATGTAGAAAATTCAATTTTGCTGAATTAATTTAATTTCATGAATATTTCAATTAATCTTAAAGTTCTTTTCATACTAAAAAAATATTTAAATGTATTGTTAAATCCATTCCTCTAAAAAGCTGAAAGAAATTATCATCAATACAAGAACTGGAATTATTAGCTGAATTTTTTAACCATGTTGACTATGGTCCTTTACATTTCAAACATAGTAATCCATTTTAACATCCAATAACCTTAGATTTGAGTTACCACTGCTGTACCTAATTGGAACTCTTTTTTCTTTTGTATCCTGTAAACTCCAATGCTTTTGCATGTTATATCTTGAATATATCCAACATATTGATGACTTAAGTATAAAATATATCGATATTAAAATTTTCATTTTATTGTTTAAGAAAGTTGACATTGCAGTAAAAACAAATAGCAATATTTAGATTTTTATCGGAAATAATTATTTAGACTTATCCTCATATGCACACAAAAATGTAGCTACTACAATTGCAAGTCATTAATACAAAAGTTTTAAAATATTTCAATAAACAGTGCTCATGTTAATAATTTTGTGTCTATTATTTTTTATAATTATATTTCATTTAATAATGCAAAGTATGTAATTTATTTACTACTTACGAATAAAAAAAATGTATGATAAAATTTACCATAGCTGAAATTCAAAAAATCAACAGGTGATAAAGATGTAATTAATTAACCACAAAATTAATGATAGAAGTTTAGACAGACTTTACAATTAGATCTCAAAAATCATGATTATAATTCATTATACTCTTACTTCAAAGTTTTGACTACAGTGGGGAATATGTAAAAAAGAATATGCATTAAAAACACAATTTCGTAAAATAGATTTCAAATTGTATTTTGTTAAGTATCACTAGACCAAGTGTAGTTTTAAATCCTTAAAGTATTTCCATGAGTTGTAGCAAAGAATGAAATGATTTCACATAAAATGAATAATATTGTATGTAACCAATATATGAACAAGATTTTGATTATGATATTTATGTGCATTTTTTGCTTCATCTATCATCAATTACATGTTTTTAATGGATCCACTGTTCAGTTTTCTTTTATAAATTGAACAGTGAAGAACCCTTCCATACTAACAGGTAGTCAGATTAAAATCACTTTTAAAAAATAAATGTTAATTTAGTCAAACAACCAACTTCTTCAATAAAATTTATTTTTCTTAACATTATTTACTTCAGATTGTTTATTTATTGCATTTATATAAAGTAAATATTAGCTTAAAAATATTTCATCATTTAAGTTAAAATATATTTCATTATTCCAAAACATAATAAAATATTATGAGTAATGTGTCACTATAATGATAATATTCAAATCTGGCTTTAGGATGGACAACCTCAGAAAATTCAGCATTTAGAGAAAAAGAAGAGAGAACTATTACTAATTTATGAAAACAATATGTAATTACCTATACTTACTCTGCAATACACATTTGTAATTATTAATTTAATTTAAAAAAGTCACTAATATAAATATAATTGTTTTATAATAACATTATTTCCATTAAACTATTATTTTTGAATATAAAATAAAAAATATTATAAAATGGATTTATATTTAAATTTACATATTACTTGTAACTTTATTAATATTTATTATATATAATTAGACTTATATTTTTTCTGTAAAACAATTATCAAAAATGATAAGATATATAGGACATATTTCTTATGCATTTTATTCCTAAAGATACATTAATATATGTATTTTTAGCAACAAGAATGTTCTGCGCAGAACCTTATTAATGACAAAATCGACATTGATCAAGGTATCTTTTTTTAAAATTGCATCTAATTAGTTCTCCTTTTTGTTTCAAATTCCATCATATTTTTAATTGAATATGGATGATCAATAAAAGAAATTGTCAAACATTCAATTTTGTATTGTTTTTTAGAAAGCCTTTTAGTTTTACCCAATTTCATACATTCCATTCTTTATAAAATGAGTCTTAATTTGATGTACCATAACAAATTTTTGCAAATGATAATTAATTTATGAGAAATTAGAAAGTAAATTATATAAAACTACAAATATTAACCCCTTAGCTCTAATCCAAACTCTGATAATTTTAAAATCAGAACTTTGACCTTTAGATTAACAATTTGATTTGACTGTTATTTAGCAAAAATGTTAAAAACATTCATAAAAAATTGACCAATATTCATAAGTATAATTAAAAAGCGAGCATATATACAGACATATCTATATACTATGTTCATGTTCAGTGAAAAAAAAATTCAAATTAATGATATAAAAAATTATTATGAAAGCCCTTACCTTGAAGAGGTAATCCTTGTAAATGCTTGAAGAATACCCATCCATCTTTAAGATGATCAGAAGTAAAATTATCTCCAGGTTTCATTTCAATCATACTTCCGGTATCAGACATTTTTAAAAGCTGAGCATTTTTAGGTTTATCATACACAAAAATGGATAAATTATCAGAATCAGGTAGGTTAAGTAAATCAGGTGAAATTAAAATTGACTGTCCAATTTGAAGGATGACATCACTTTTTATGGACAAAGTAGAAATATCAGTGTGATCTAAAACATAAAATATTCATAAATCAACAAGAACTACTAAAGGTTTAATAAAGATAAAATACACTGTTATGACAAAAAATATCCTTAGCTTTATTAGCAAATTTAGAACATATATTTCCATAAGATATACATAATCTATAACTTTAATAAAATTTTAAATTCTGTAATTATATAAATACTTTCTTTATGAGAATTTTCAGTAAAAAAATTATTAAGGTAATCAGAAATGTTTATAAATAAAAAATTTACTTTTACAAAGTCTTGATACAGAATCACCATAGAAGCCTGGAGGACACTGATTTACACAAGAGACATCAAATAGATAAAATCCATTTTGACATAATAAACATTCATGTGCCGTAAAACAGAAAGCACAACCTTCATCACATTCTAAAATGTAATAAAATATCCATTCTATTAAGTAACCAATATAAAAAATTACTTTATCAAAATTTCAAGAGCCATGTTTTTAAAAGAGAAAAACTCCAACTTACAATAAATAATTTACAAAAAATAAGGCATTGATAAAATACAGGATCCTTATTTGTAGATAACTCAAAGTTAATTTATGAAAAGAATTTATTACTACAAAACAAACAGTAGGATGGAGTATGTGAAAAGTGAGAATTAAAATTTATTACATTATATTTTTAAAACTTATTAATTTTCTCCAAAAAGCTACTTAAAAATTTAAAAGCAAAACTTTATACATCGTAAGGGTTTAATACAAATTTATAAAAATAAAGTAAGAAATCATAAGTAGGATACAATATATGCAGCTTACTTTCACATACAAGTGATTCTAAATCAGCGAATCTACCGCTTCCACAATCATCAACACATTCTCCATTTAGTAATATAAAAGGGAGTTCACATGATGTGCATTTATTCAAACTTGAACAAGTTTTACATTTTAGATCGCAGGCTGTAAAATATAATATAAATTATTTGCATTTTAATAAATTATAAGTTTTAAGCATTGAGATGAAATTGAATATCCTTTATATATCATATATCATTTATATCAATATGCATAAATATTGCTCATAATACACATTTAAAGGGGAAAAGTTGGTTGTTTTGAAAGGATGTTTAGTTGAAATTTATTTTGTTAAAAATATAACAAAATTCGAAAATATTAAAACTAGATAACAGATATTGCAAAATCATTCAACATTGTATACATGAATATTATACCAGATTTCCAGTTAAATTTGGTTACTCTAAAACTATGTTTTAAAAAAGTATTATAAATTTATTTAAAAAATAAAAAAACACATTTATATTATACATTTATAAATGCAAAAAGTATGTATTTTTAATAAAAGTGAACAATGCTTTCAGTTTTTTAAATTCTTAAAAATAGTTTTTCTTATTTATTAAATATTAATACAATAAAAAACTAATAAACTTTGAGATATGTCACATGAAAGTGATAAAACAATTAAAGTCATTATAGAAATCTCTTTTTAGACAAAATACATTCAGATGTTAAAGCAATTTAGAAAAGTGTAATACTGCTAAATAAAATTGACATTTGATCTTCCACAATTGAAATTAAATCTATAAATAAAAACAATCTTATCCTTCAGTGCTATTTTCAACAGGGTATCATTCAAAATTTAAAATCTACTAATTACAACAGAGGAAAATCTTTATATTTAAAATATACTAAGGCTGCTGTTATATACTAAGAAATAAATAAAACAATTCTAAGATTTATTTAAATAAATGAAATTCACATTACTTAAATTCATGCAATATTTGAATAAATATGTTATCTTTATATATTAAATTTTCAGTGCAACTAGTTCCTCAATAACAAAAGATAATGTTGTGCATTTATTTTTTGTTCATTATATTGATCAAAAAATTACAAAAAATGCATATTGCACAAATGAAATATTAACACTTTTTTAAACTTACAAAAAAACCCAAATCTATGAAATCTGCATTGATAATATAGAAAAATGTTAGTACATATTTATAAATTTTATGTTTAAATTAATTTTGTTTTTAAAGAATTACTTAAACCCTTAAAAGCTTTAAATGATGACTTTTTATTTATATCTTTAAAACTTAATTCTTTTTATAAATTTCTTTAATATTAATTGCTTAATATTTTTTAAAAAGAATTTACTTTCAAAACTAACAAAGTTTGAATACATACATTCACAGATACCATCTTTTTCATAAAATCCTTCAGTACAGTGTTGAACACAATATCCAACCTGGAACAATAGTCCACTGACACAAGACAAACAATCACTAGAGGATGGTCCTCTACAAGTGTGACATTCCTTTGAACATTCTATGAAAATAATTGAAAATTATTCATGCAAACATTCAAATAATAAAAGGAAATGAAACACAAAATTAGAACTTGCCTTCACATTGTCGACTAACCGCATCAACATAATGGTGACTTAAACACTGTGAAACACATTTACCAAATTCTAGCACCAAATCTCCTTTACATTGTAAGCATTTTAATGAATCAATACAATGATGACAATCTGAATTACAAGCTGTAATATTGATGAAATTTTGAGCAAATTAATATAGTAAAATCAAATAGTTAGTGACTAAAATTTTCAATAAAAAATATATGTACATTAAGGTAACATTTTATTTAAGAAGAGAAATTAATATTTCCAACACTACTATTTTTCTTTTAACAAATATCACATAAATAAGCTTATTTCTTACAAGAATTTGAAAAAAAATTATTCTTAATTACATATATATAGCTGGTAGAAATATATTTTGAGAAATGTTTAAAACAAAATTACTTGCACAATAAATTTGCATTGAAATCATAATCTGGACATTAATTATAAATGTATAATCTGCATTCAAATAATCATTTTTGGGAAAATTATGTTTTGATTGAAGTAAGATATACATAAATAAGATTCTTTATGATAAACGAATGATTTCTTTAGCCACAACAAACCATAACATTCAAATTACAGTAGTTGTTTAAATTTTCGAAGCAAGTCATTATAATCAGCTACTGTTTTGTTAATATAAACGAAATTTCTGAAGAATAACGAGTGACCAAGGAGGGTATGGGACAGTTGTGTAACAATCAGCAATGGTATATGGGAAGCAAATTTATTTTTGTAGCTTTGATCATAAAATTAATTCTAGTGTCCCAGTGAGAGTAAGCACAGTATGTTAAGAACACTAACACTCTAAACATACAATAACAGTATGCTGTTTTGAATAATGAATGTAGAATTGCACAGAATATTCAAATTCATATAGAATAATTAAAGTCACTTAAAGAATAACAACTTCTACTCGAATACCCACACATTTGTTATGCTAACACAAGAAAAAATATAATTTTTTTACGTTGGAATTAATTATTTTTCTACATAATATTAATGTCAGATTTAGTGTACAGGTGTAGCTCAAGAGATCTGGGTATAAAAGGGTTGATTAGAGTTCAGATTCAGATTTAGTATATTATATAACTTCTGGTATATAAACAAGATCATTTAGATTTGGTTATTTTTCTGCTTCAAAGGTGATAAATCATTGAATTATTTTTGATAAGGGATGCAATCATTTAATACTTGGAAATCACAAAAGAATACACTACATTGAAATAGCTACACTATTTAAACCTAAACAGTAGGCTGTACTTGTTTCTATCATGGAATACATTACAGACTTTATAAAACAATATCGATTACTTTTATGTTTTGCATATGTTTTTATACTTATTTGTGTATTTTGTAGACACTATAATGCTGCAGAAGCTACAGACAGCTATTTTGATTTGATTTTCTGCAATCACTTTTGGACCATGAATCTAATTTGACTAGCATCAATAGTTTAAATTTCAATAAATATTCCTGCTTCAAACGAGAATTGAACCTTCTAACTATTATACTGAAAGCTAAAACAATTGCTATGGATCACCAGTAACAGTTAGAAGGGTACCCTAAATACTTATGACTGACCTGTATTAATAGTTAGTGAATAAAATAACTATTAATACAGGTCAATTTACTAGTTATGTATAAAAATCGATTTAAAAACTAACTATAGAATAAGATCTGAAAAGATCATCCCAACTATAGATTAATGTTTGATTTACAATTATTTTTAAATTAACAAATTATGTTAATCTACAAAACTCATAGCATCCTAAATAGATACTCTGCATAGTTCATTTATATTGCATTTAATACCATTAAATAAAAATATGCTATAAATGTAACTGCATTTATACTTTTATATATTTATACTTAATTTTTATATATTTTTCCTATTTATAATCTACAATAAAGATGTAAAAATTTTCCAATTATTTAATTGCGAACAATCAATACAAGAAATTTCTTATAGGAATTTTTCTTATTTTTCCTATTTTTTGACATTTCAGTTGTAATAATTGGAATTTCCATAATTAATCTAAGTAATATTAATTATGGAAATTCCAATTATAACAACTGAAATGTCAAAAAATAATATCAAATTTTTTTTTAAATAGAAACATACAAGATTAAGTTTTCTGGAATTCAAGCAGAAAACTTCAAAAACTTTCCAATCTTAGGAATGTTTTCAATATTTCAAGCAAGGAAACAAAAATAATAAATTAATAATAAAAACGTTCGGTTTATTAAAATTTGATAATTGTATTTTACAAATGATAAATAAAATTTAAATTTATTTAATAATTTTATTAACATAAGTAATTACATTTCAAATCAAAATTAACTATTTTCATTAGATAAGCATATTAGTTTTTTAAAAAAATATTGATTATGTGATTTTGCATTTTTTATAGAAATAACATTTATTTAATAATTTTTTGTTAAAGGAACGTCAATATTTCAAATATTTTGGAGTAATCCTTTTGGAGTAATTCATTTGAATCAGCAATGATCCTGTAAGGATCATTGCTGATTCAAATGAAATTTACATTTATTTAAAAACATTAAAGGGATATAATTTCTAATAATGATGTTATGAAATAATATTAAATAGAATGCAAAAATTTTTAAGTCATTTAACATTTAATGAAGAAAATAGTGAAACTCTTTTCAGAGGACAATAATTTAATTTTTTAGACAAATGTTTTTTATTCGTGTATATATATATATATATATATATATATATATATATATATATATATAACTTATGACTTTTTAGAGGAATTCAAATTAAATGAAAAGTTACCAAGAGGTACCAACATTTCTTTTATATTTATAATTATCAGAAATGGGGGACTTAAAAGTTGCATAAATACTTTTAACCAATTTTTCAACAAAAAATTTTTAAATATTCCAAAACATTTTTAATCCATATTTCTTCAATCAAGCTATAAAAACTAAATTACATTTGATATTTTTCTCAGCAAATCGTTAAAGTACATAACAATTTTTCCTGGATAGAAAAGTTGTTTTAGCAATATTGAAATAAACAGTATATAGCTAACTATAAAACCTTCATTAAAAAATATCAATTAAACTACAAACCTTGGCAAATACCATTCAATGGATAATATCCTCGAGGACAATGATATTCACATGTTCCAAGATGGGTTAATACAGTACTATTCCAACAATTGACACATCCAGTTGCACCACCCCTTTCACAAGTAGCACATGTTGGGTGACATTCTAAATTATACAAAATGTAATATACAAAATTTCATTATATTTTAATGTAGTTATGTAAAAATTATTCTATTTTTCAACTGAACAAATTTAAAATACACTAAACCTTGACAAAATCGATTTGAATTTAAGTAAAAATTTGAAGGACATTTAGGTATGCATTTTTCCTTTAAAATCAATAATTGTTGATTTTTACACTGTAAGCATTGTATGTGTTCTCCTTCAGTACTGCTAAGCATACAGTCATAGCAAGTTGGATGACAACCTGTAAAAAAAAAAAAAAAAGAGTTAATTATTTTTGTAAATTATCTTCTATGTTAAAAGATTAACTAATAATAGAAAAGAGTTTTTGTAATCAAACTCCAAGATTTTTTTTTTTTCTTTCTAAAAATCTAAACTAGGTTGGTTAGAAATTTTATTGTTTTCAGACAAAATCGATTTAATTTCTCTTTATAAACATGACAATTATTAGTCCTTTAAAATGTAATTATTTCAACTTAAAAAAATAAATGCCAAATAATAAAAATACAAAAAAATGTACAAATAATAATGTTTATTTGAAATGCATTAATTTTTTTTATTCACCTCAATTTAGATTTTAAATGTAATTCCTCAATCACATGATAGTACTTGTCAAATATCTAACACTTTATATGTCAGTAGTGATTGTGTACTCCATATTCCAATTAATTTCTTATACAAAATTAGATTTTTACAATTAAAAAAATTTCTGTACACTTTCATTAATTTGAATTTTGCTCTGTTATAAACTTAAAAATTGAATACATATAACAAACTAAACATTTGGTATGGAAAAGTAATGATATTATATACACTTATGATTTTTCATTCTAAAATAAAATTGTAATTGACTTTATAAATTATGTAAAGACTTCTTGAATTATACATTCAAGAGAGCATTAAATTCTTTTTTCAAAATCCAATGCTCTCTTTAGAAAATAATGAAACATTTTACTGATTTTACTTTTCAAAAACATAAAAGTAGCTCGTTGTGAAAAGTTTCTTTAAAAAATGATGAAAAAACTTTTATATTTTTTCCAAAATATATAGAAGTTTGAAATTTAAGTTTATTCTTTAAATGAATGTAAAAGCAAAAAAATTTACAATAGTACATACCACTTTTACACATAAAAGTAATCTTTCAATAATATCCACCAATATAAGCAAATTATTTTGATGAATACAAAATTAAGGATTTTTAAAATTGCATGAAAAAAATATAGTTCACTTTATTATAGTGCGTAAAATTAAGATTGGTTTTGTACAAATAATAGACCTTAACTTACTGCTGCATGTTTCTTCTAAATTTAAAAACTGTCCAGTTTTGCATATTGGAACACATTTTCCAGCTTTAAATGTCCGGCCAAATGGACAAGTATAACATTCCTCTTCAGTAAATCCATAGCAAGTAGAACAAGAGGGGTGACAAGCTATAATAAAAAAGCATTGGTCAATAAAATATTAATCGCTATCTAGTAAGTTTGTTCTATTTTACAAAATTAGGTTCTCTACATAAATTAATATAATCATGATATAATAAACTTATTTAAAAACATATTTTGATATAGTATAAGTTTCAGTTAAATTAAGCATTAAGATATTTAAAATCATACATGAAATTTCCAAGATCAAAAAGTAAAAAGTAAATTAATAATATATGTAGTTTTACTATTTCCATGTTAAGGCAACAGATATAAATGAAACAGGTTTATAGAAATTTATTTAACACTAAAAAAAAACATTTACTGATTTCATATTTCAAACAATTTATATTCGAACTGGAACAATACAAACTTAAGTTTATTTACATACACAAATCTTCTACAATTTAAATAATAGTAATATGAATTTAAAGTTAATCTTAATGAAATGTAAAAAAATTAAATATAAATAATTTTATTTTCCTTAGAGATTTCAGGAAACTGAGATTCCTACAATATTTAAGGTATTGTTGTTTGAAAAGGATTGCTAGTTTTATTTTTTTGATGCTGGGTAGCTAATAGTTTAACAACTTAAATCTATAATAAAGATGCATGAACATGCACTAGGTATTGACTTCCAAGAGAATTTGTTATAAATGCAGTGGCATATTCATATTTTGAAAGCTAATTTATAAATTTATGATCATTTTATTTGACAGAATTGCAAGAGCTAATTCCCATTAAGAAACCTAGAACCAATACTTCACAAAACTTAATCTTGCCCTGAATCATAGAAGGCCCTATTTTATTGTTTTGAAACAATTTATTGTCAAAATAGTGTTACCACTTTAAAAATGAATTTTATGGATCAAATAATTCCATAAATCCTGAAAATAGCACACAATAATGTTTTCTAAAATGACAGAAGCAATCAAGCAAATACTTAACAATCAAAAAAATAAAATTTTATGAAATAAAATAACTGAAAACGATTTTAAAATGTCTTACAGTTAAGCATCAAAGATTGCTAATATACAAGTAATTAACATCTTTAATACTACACTGATATATAAACATAAACTATTGAGTCAGATGATGTGTTTAATAATATTTTAAAATATTATTAATTATAATCAATGTTCAAAACTTGAATAGCAAGCAAATACAATATTTAAAAGCAATTAATTTTAAAAAAAAATTATTTTACAGTGAAATACTAGGTTAAACTTCAATAAATATTGACATTTTGAAAAATATTAAAATTTACATGCTTATTTTTTAAGGTTTATCTAGTATAGAAAATTTTACAATCATATTATCATACCATAACAAATGCCAATATCTTGAAAGTACCCAGCAGAGCAATGAGGCACACATCGACCAGCTTTATAGAAAAGGGACTGGCTGCAAGTTTTACAATCAGTATCATTTGCACCAAAACATGTCTCACATGTTTCGTGACACACTACAAAAAATCATGATTAAATTCATTGAACTTAAAATATTTTGATTGAGGATTAGGAAAAGAAAACTAAACTCACAAGAACATACTCCATCCTCAGACAAATAATGTCCCAGGGGACATTGTTCTACACAAGGCCCAAAATGTGTTCCAATATATGGTAATAAATATCCTGCAGAGCAAGATAAGCATTTATCTTTTGCAGAACCACCTAAACAAGAGCGGCAATCTGGATGGCAAGCTACAAAGGAAAAAAAATTATTATGAATTAATAAATTAATATTTAGAAATAAATTTGATAAAAATCATTCATAAATTAAATAATATTAGGTTTACCGGAAAGTTCTGTCCGCTCCAGTTACAATCAGTTTCAAAAAGTATGCGCATATTCCTGTGACACATATTTGGCTCTCTCTTTTGATTGCGAACAATGTATACACATTTTCGTCGCAGATAAACTAAAACAAAGATCCTTCTTGTTAGTATTAAGTGAGACGCGATCGTGCATCCATGGCTACCGATAAAGTTCATTTACACCACTGCATTTTATAAGAATTCCAACAAGGAAGAAATGCTACAGAAGCGTATAGAAATTTATTGAGTGTTTCGTGAAGGTACAGTATCTGATAGAATATGCAGAAGATGGTTCAAAAAATTTCATGTAGGTGATTTCGACCTTCTAGATAAGCCGCCACGCTCTGGGCGACCATCTTTGATCGACAACAATACTGTCAAGATCATGTTAAAGTAAGATCCTTTTTTGACAACATCGGAGATTACGGAAAGGCTTGATTCAGCTCAACAAACCATTTCTGACCATATTCGGAAACTAGGGTTTGTGTGGAAGTACTCGAGATGGGAGCCACACAAATTAAGTGAAAAGAATTTGAAAGATCGAATCATCATATGCACATCTCTGCTTGCACGTAACAAAATCGAACCCTTCTTGGACTGGATCATAATTGGGGATGAAAAGTGGATTACCTATGAAAGCATCATAAGGAAAAAGGCATATTGTGAATCAAGAAAACCTGCCCCCTCTACCTCTAAACCGAAGTTGAGCCTGAACAAGAAAATGTTGTGTATATGGTGGGACATTCAAGGACCAATATATTTTGAGCTGTTGAAACCAAATGAAAGGCTAAATTCAGAGAGGTACTGTTAGCAATTGGATAAATTAAAAACAGCACTCCAAGAAAAAGAGGACGGTGATGTTCAATAGGAAGGACATCATACTCCTTCATGACAATGCCAGGCCACATGCAGCTTTGGGGACTGTCAAAAACTGGAAAAAGTCACAGAGCTAGGCTGGGAAATTCTGTCGCATCTACCATACTCCCCGGACCTAGCACCATCTGATAATCAGTTGTTTCTGTCCTTACAAACTTTCTTGCAGGGCAAACAATTCAATAATGAAGAATATATCGGACAAGCACTGGTTCAATTTTTGGCCTCTAATGATAAGACATTTTTTTAAAAATGGGATATACAAATTGCCATCACGCTGGCAAGAAATCATAAATAATGATGGGAATTATATTATTCAATAAAGTTTATCCAAAGTATGAAAAAATGTATTCCTTTGTTTCATTCTAAAAATGGACAAAACTTTCCAGTAGACATAATAAATATACTATTTTAAAACATGTTTCAGTTCTTCTACACACAACTTCTTAATCATAGACATCAACATTTTTTTATTTTATTAAGCAAAATAATAGTTTCATATAAAAAATATAGAATTATAGAGAAAAAAAATTTCCAATTTATTATAAATTTTAGTAAATTTTTTTCAAGTCATTTGAATAAAACATCTACATTTAATCAAGGAAATTTTTCAATTTTAAAGCAAGAAATTTTGTTTTCAGTATTAATAAATCCACAATTAACTATTCAACACAGTACACATCTCTTTAAGAGAATCATCACAATTTATTTAACACTAACTAATAAATTACATTTTGTTTTTATCAACTAATATAAATTTAAAACTAAGTTATAAAATAAAATGGTTTGATTTTAAAGCATTATTATATGTTTATCTTAATTTATTAATTTAACATGGATGTTAGATTTTATAAGATAAAAATTTTGATATTGATCAGAATAGAAAAAATAAATCTAATAATTAAATAATTTTTTTTATTAGGGATGATTTGTGGTTAAATTATTGATTCAAAATTTGAATTGTACAATATCATCTCTAATTTCTTTTTTAAAGTTTCAATAATAGCATTTCTCTAATAGGTAAACTGAAATATGAAGCATATTCAATTTAATATTTCTGCAAATTATATAGACCTAAACATCAAATTTCACCAATTTTTTTTTTCTTCTAAGTACAAAAGCTTGTATTATATATTTCCTCTATATTTAATTTCAAATTCCTTTTATCAAGTTACACATAAGATATGCACAATTTCTATAATTTTTCTTTGAGTAACAAAATTTAAGTAAATTATCATAAACACACTTTTGCACCTTGTTTCGCTATGGATTTTTCACCATCATATAAATTTGTTGTATTTCGTAACAGTAAAATTGCTCAAAAATTTGAAATTAAAAGCTTGCAAATTTACTTTTTCCTATTAAATCAATAAGTTAACATTAAATAAAGTAAAAGTATATAAAATTTTGGTTTTAAGACATTTATAAAACAAATTGATAATTGATTAAACTTTTTAATATAACTTCTAACTTGCTTTTTTATTAAATATTATGAAGCTAAATTATCATCGTATTATGTTTTACAATTTACATCGATAGTTTCTATATGCCTTATATGAACAAGTATTTTTTACAAATTATCAAAAACATTTAAACAATAAAAATTTCTAATATAAAAGAAAATATTTCAATTTATTACATTAATTTTATTAAATTATATAAAATATTTCTATTTTTTAGAATTATCAACAAAATTAGTTTATTTAATTAACACAGCTTTGCAGCTTTTATTTTGATGTTGAAAAACTATTAGGATTGCAAAATTATCTCATGCACACAAAATTTCCATTAATTTTGTTTTCCTTGTTTATTTAATTTTTAAATACCTGAAATAAGAACAAATAAGTACTTCTGCAAATTCCTGCTCCAAGATCACCAAAATAACCTTGGCCACAATCCCAGACGCATGAATTTTCAAGTAAAAATTGTCCAAACGGGCAGCTAGTACACTGGGAAGGTAAAGGTCCAAAACATCCTTGACAATCAAAATGGCAAGCTGAAACATAAAATATGATATAAGTATTAACTTAACATAAAATACAATTCTGCATATTTAGCAAACACATACTACTTATTAATAAAAGAAACCCCAGAATTTAATATCCTTTAAATTATTCTTAATAAAAGAGAATTTAATAAAATTGATTTTATACTATAGAAGCAAAATATTTCGACACAACAATTTATAATAAATGAAATTTAATGCTGTTAATATTTAAATACACAAAAAATAATAGAATTTTTAATTTTTTTTATAAAACTTACAAAGACAATATGCATCAAGAAATGTATAGTATCCAGGAGTACATTCAGGTACACATTCATCTTCTTCCAAATAAAATCCTTCTTCACAAAATTGACAAGTACCATCTTTCAAACATCGAGCACAACTTTCGTTACATTCTGAAATAAATTCAGAAAGGAAAAATAATAACTGTGATATTAATTGACAAAAATCAGTATCAACGAGTTATAAATAAATAAAATGAACCAGACATGCAAAGCCATAATCTAGATTTTGAATCTAATGTTGTATAGTGTTTATAAATAATGAAATAAATATTAAAAGTTATAATTTAATATAGCTTGGCAAAAAGAACAACCACTAAAATTTTGTTTTATGAGAATATGCTTTGTTAATTCTTAGACAACAATTTAGACCTTGGTAAATATAGAATATGCTTCCTTTTCCAAAGAACTTTTTGTCAGGAAATCTGGATTATTTTATTCAAAGTGGAAAGATTATTTTTAAATAAATGTTCCTGGCAGTGAGGAAACTGAAGTATTTGAAAAGATTTGTTTTTGTCACAACAATATTTTCCTTTTCCCTTAAGAAGGTAAAAATCATGAATAAAGATTAAATCTAAGGATACAAGGAAAATTAGATATTACGATATTTCTGCAGAAAACAAAAAATTCAGATTTTTTTATAACATGAGAAGAGAATTTCTTCTGATGTACCAAAGACAGGGGTATCATCTACCTTCATATGTTGATGGACTATAGTAACTTTTAGCAAAAGGTGGGGAGAGTGTTTCATAAATAAATAACATCTTTCTATATCACAAATTAAGGATGTAAAGCCTAGATATACTTCTCATTTTGGTTATTCACCTTTACACTAAACAACAAGACAAAAGACAAGTAGACTGACCCAGATAGGATGCAAGATAAAAATAATATTAAAAGTTGATTTCAAACCACAACAAAAAACCACACTTGAAATTAGAATAACTCATAAATGTTGAGTTAAAAGTATTAATCCTTCAATTATTGATTCAGTTAATAATTATTTTTACTGTTTTATCTTACTATGGTCAGTCAAATTTGAAAAAAAAAAATGTAGGAAAAATACTTAATAAGTGCTCGAAATCATTTAGCAAATCTGGATATATTGATTTCTATTTTATCACTGTTAAATAATAACCATGGTCAATACACACGCGAAACAATATATGTGGTTATTGTAATAAATAAAATAAGGGAATTTAAGTAATTAAAATATATCTAGCATAAAACTTTATTAAAGCAAAAAATATATACAATTTTAGCATTAATATTTTAGTAATTTATCAAAAACAGTTTGGATTTTAAAAAAAACATTTATGAGAAATATTGAAGTTAAAATTGAGATTCATGTATAAATAAATAAAAAAAATTTTATGCCTTACATATTGAATTTGTCTAGCTAAGATTTCAGATTAATTAAATATTATCACACTGAAACATAATCGTTAATTGATTATACACTTTCAAGGTAGATTCAGTAAAATTAAATTTAGTGAATTCATTTTAATTCGCTAAATAATTACTTTTTAAAATATGTCACAAATAATGCAAAACATACTTACGAATGCAGGAGTCTTCTGAAATGTAAAAATGTCCAGAACAATTATCAACACATTTCCCTTGTTGGAGTAGCTGTCCATAGAGTGAGCAACTAAGGCAATCATCTTCATGAGGACCTTGACAACTAGCACATGAATGATGACATTCTGACAAAAAGACAAAAATTGTAATATGGAAAAACTGGAACAGAAAATTACCTTTTACAGATGCAATAAAAATAAACATAATAGTAATCAAGAATAATAACTAACCAAAACAAAATCTTCCAGAAGAATAAAAGTTAGGGCTGCATGTTTTAAAACATCGGCCTTTCTGTAATAAAAACCCATTGTGGCAGCTGCTACATTGCGTGTTCATATTTCCAAAACATGTTTTACAAATAGAAGGACATCCTGATGATAAATATTAAAGATTGAAGATAATATATTTTAATGTAAATTTGCAGAATAAAACTAGTGCTTTTTTTAATAAAAATATGCTTTCAAAGTTATTTTATTCCTAAAAAAAATCATTACTATATTTTTTAAAAATTTAAAGAAATTCAATGCTGATAAATTAAATCTGATGTCATCAAAATATAATTATAAATAAAAATTAATATTTATAAAAGTGTATTTAAAGTAAAAATTTTAAAAAAGTAAAAATTTTAATTATTAATGAAATATACTTTGACAATGTTTTTTATCATCTTCAAAGAACCCGTCTAGACATTTAGAGACACATTGCCCATCCAGAACAACTTTACTTGTATCTTTACATTCAAGACAAATATCAGTATCATCATCAGAACATTTCCTACATTCTTTTGAGCACAAATCTGAAAAAAAAGAGTTATTTTTTAAAATTTTATTTATATTAAAAAGCATACAGTATATTAATATATAATTCTTTAGGAGTTTTCTGTATATTTAGTAAGAATGAACAGATATTAACTAATGATGAATAGCCAACCATATTTTTACAAAACAAATTAAGTCTTACAAATACAAAAGCACAGTTATTTTACACACTATGCATTTGTTCTTGTTTTTAAGCCTTTTCATAAAATTTTCATAAAAAATAAAATAAAATAAAATAAAAAAAAGTTTTTAATTTTGAACTAATAAAATTTAATTATCTAAAAATAACAGAAAAAATAGGCATTTTTATTAGTTGCATTTTTTAAAAATAAATTTTTTTAAATAATTAAAATAATTATCTATTCATGAGACTCATACGAGTATAGATATATAAAGTTTTATATTAAATTTATATACTTTTTGAGCAAGAACAACATGGAGTTTGAGTATAATTCACAGAAACACACAATGGGCATTTTCGAGCATAACATTGAGATTCCCCTGACTTATTGATGCATAAGGTGCAGGAATCTTTCTGTACTGCATTTAGTTTCTAGGGAAAAAAAACATTTTTAAGAAAAATATTTTTTATTCAAAAAATTAAGAATGATGTATTTACAATTTAAATGATTGATTGATTTAATAAAACTGGCACTTATTACATGGTTAAAATTGAATACTTAGTTGTTAAAATGACATTTATATAAAATTAACTTTTTCAAATATTTGTACAAACACAATTCACCAAATGAAATGCAACTTTTAAAAGTATCAATCTCATTTTCTTAAATGAAGCAGCTCTGCAGCTAATTACTTAAAGAAAAACTTATTTTAACCACACAAATAAAATTTAAACTATATTGCAATAGAAAATATTATGAGTCAGCATGGAAATACATAAAAATTCATTAAAAATTTAAAAAGCTTATTATAAGGTAGTATGTTTTAAATTATTCCCTCATGAGTTACTTTTACTTACTCATTTTATTAATCTTATTTAAAAACAATCATTAAAAAAAAATTGGACCTTTTCTTTCAATTTTATTATTAAAAAATATTATCTGCAGTAAGCTAACAATAAAATTATTATCAAATATATAAGAAATTAGCTTATCAATTCATTTCTTATAATTGCAATTATAAGCCAGTAAACACAAATAATTTTGACAAATATACAAATAAAAGCAAAAAAATAATTTAATACCTGTTTTGCTTTAGATACAGAAACACAATCTTTGGAAATACTAGCATTAATAGATGGACATCCAACCTAAATATTTTTAAAGAGAATAAAATCTTGTAATTTATGACTTCTGATACATAAATAAAAATTAAACTTAAAAACTGTACATTGAAAACAATTTTAGTAAACCAGTTCATAACAAAACAACAATTTTCTTATGTTGTGAACATATACATTAAGAACATATTTGATTAAATAAATGTAATAAATTTATATTTATTTTTACCAAATCTGAATTATCAAGCTGGCAATCAGAACTGCAAATTGGACAGCATTCACCAAGTGGTGTTGTAAGAGTTTCTCCCTATAAATGCAAGGAAGTTATAATAAATTCACTATAATATTTTTAAATGCCCTGAAACAATCCTGCTTTATTATAATAAAACTAATCCCACTTTACCTTTAAGCAAACAAGAGAAGGACATTGAATGAGATGAGGTACAATAATACCATCCTGACACTGATATAATATGCACTTTGATTGAGCAAACCATACATCATCATTTGCATATAACAGAGATTCAGCCATACAAGGCCCTAAATGAATGAAATGTAATCATCTTTATTTATTTAGATTTGAAAATGCATTCCTCTTTTAAATAAAATACACATTAAAGGAATGTATTATTTACAACAGTGTTTTGGAAATGTTTATTCATTTCTATGAATACAAGATCTTTTTTATGTAAATATTTGAGATGTCTAAACTTAACAAATCTCAATCAAAATTTAATTCTGTAATTTTAACATGTTAAAATATGCAAATCAGAATTATCATTATACATAACTTTTACAACGTATAAGGTATATAATTAAAATAAAATATATGAAAATTCAACAACATCTATATATGTAGTAAAATTTGAAAATTAAGTACATATACTTTACACAAATATTTGCTTGATTGTGAATCTCAACAACAATATCTACTTATGTTCATGCTATTTATGATCATATTTAATCTCAAAATATAAATTTTTTATAATAAATAATATGTACTTTAATCTGGGATAATCAAATATTAATAGTTAAAATGACTAAACAGATGAGAAAATATGATAATTTAAAATGTAATTTAATCCACTGTTAATTTCTGAAGTACTATAGGAAAAGATACTTACTTGTGACTGATTCTGAACTTAACATAATATAATAAATTAAATGTTTCTACCTTTCCATTTGCTAAATATATCAATTTTCATTATACATATAGTTTACACTCATATATATATTTTGTCAAAATTTTATGTTTACATCATTTTGTTAAAAATTTTAAAAACAACTCAAGGCACATTTCAATACACTTTCATACTAATATGATGAACTAACATATGGCATGTTTAATGAAACATTGCAATTTGATTTAATTTTGTCAATAGTGCACATATATACTGCTTAGAAAATTAAGGAGAATCCAAGAAAATCAACAAGAAACAATCCAAGAAAATCATATTATACCAGATATATATGGATCTTAAATGAAAAGTATTTATATAATATAAAGCAATAAAAAAAAAAAAAGTTTAATAGAGAAATTTTTTTACTTGTTAAATTTTACTTTTTGGAACAAAGAGAAAGAATATGACAAATGTTTCACTGTAACAGTTTGGTTACAGATTAATGACAAAAAAGAAAAAAAAAAAAAAAATGCTGCATTTGGAGTTAATATAAATGTTTATAATGGGTGTGACCTGTGGTTTCTTCAAAATGTTAAGATTGGTTGATATCTGTTCTGATATATGCTACATCATAACTATTAAAACAAAGAAATGTAATCTCAAAATCCATAAAATAAAAGGAAGCAATAAACTTGCAGCCAATGTGTCTTCAAAATATATTCCTAACATACTTGATCAAATTTAGGTCTGGAAAGAATGGTAGCTATTTCATTTGTTACTTTATTTCAACTTCATGCATATGCTATAAGAAAAAACTGTATGATATCTGCATTATCATATATTAAAAAAGAATCACAAAAGAGCATTGCATATATGATATGAAGTCTTAGTATTTCAATTGTGTGCCTCTGAATTATCAAATTGACATCTTGGATGATATAATATCCCTATACCTCCATCTATATTATTCCAATCTACCACATATGTAACATGATCTTTCCCAGAAAATGTGAAGTTATTTCAAATACTCCTTTCTCTGCAAACCAAAATATTCAAGTTTAATAAAACTGATGAAGTTTTATTAAACTATTAGACATTCAAGTTTAATAAAACTTGATCAGTAAACAGTTCTTGAATCTAACTACTTAGTATTGAATCTTATTGTTCACCAACTTCACTTTTTCACCTCACACAGTGCCTTGATATTAACAGAATACACCACCAAAACCTAATTTTTCTTGGATTTTAATATCTTAAACATTGATTTGTAAATTTTTGTTTTTTGTTATTCCTACAAAACTTTACATAATTTTATTTTTTATTAATTATAAAGGTATTTGTGTATCTATGCATACATTTTTATTTAAATAATTAGCAAAGTGTAGAATTTCAGAATTCAAAATGAAATTAATATTCATTTCCTATTCATGGCACTACTCTATTCAGCATCTAGTACTACATATTTAATGCACATGTCATTAATAATCTTTCATAAAGATAAAAATTATAAACTATAGTAATTAAAAAATAGTTTGTGAAATCATTGTAAAAAAATTAATTTGTGTGATGTGTATATCACATCTTAATCATTAGTATGATCAATCATATAAAACTTTTTATGCGTGAACTGAATTCAGAAAATATAAAAGTGATTATTAAGAACATTTTATGAATTTACTTGTGGTGTTTGGTCCCAAATTAATGAAATATCATCTAATTATTATTTGAAGTTATAACAATTTCTTTAGCATAAGCATTGATTTTTAAAAACGAGAGTATAAAAATGTTTAGATTTGGCTGAAAAGTACATTAGAAAACTTTGTTGAAAAGAGATATCAAAAACAAGAACTTACTTTTGAATGTGACACATTTAGGACAACATGCTTCGTGATCTATCACTTCATTACTTGAACAAATAACAGCAGGGCATGCTGCTTTAGAACAACTGATATTGCCAGAATGGCACTGGCAAATGCTGCATGATGAGTTCCACATGGCACCTTCCTAAAATAAATCATTAAAAAATTATTCAATTTATGTACATAGTTTAAGATTAATAGCATTTTGTCAATATTTATGTAATTTTCCTACTTTTCCCCATTCTAAATAAAAAGTTCATTGGCATTTTTGAAATGTTTTGATAAATGCAAGTAGTTAAACTAATATTTTTGATGTGATGGCAAAAATTAGAATGTAATGAAAAGGAAAAGAAATATTTAGAATCAAATATAATAATTTGATGGTTTGGAAAGATATGCAAATGCTTATGTCAAATTATCTCCACATAGGTAAGGTTATTTTCAAATTTCATTCCGTTTTTTAGGAATAAAAATAATTTATAAGAAAAAAAAATTCCTCTGTAAGAATTTTAATATATATATATATATATATATATATATGAGATTTTTCTATAATGAAATTTTCCAAATTCTAAACCAAATTTAATACTTTAGTCACAAAACATAAATTTTATATAATAAAATATGTTTAAAAAATAAGGACATATATGCTTAGTATCCACACGGAATGGTTAAATAAACAAAAAAATATTTGTTTATGAAACATAAAAATTTACCAAAATAACTCTTTAGAAACATTATTCATTGTCTCCATTATTCATAAACCAGATTTCCCATTATCCATGTGACAAAAATTTTGTAAATAAACTGCGCATATCTTCCTAATCTGCAGCAGTTCAACGCATTACTGAAGATTTGATTGGTCAGCTATTTAAGAAAATAAAACCCGGCTTTTCAGAACTTTTCTCTCTTTGGCTTTTAATATTTTTGTGCGAACGAACGCTCATTTAAAATAACAATTTCAGAATTTTTATTCAATACTTGAAATGCAGAAAAGATTAAAATTAGAAAACTTTAAATAAATTTAATGTTTTTCAAATCTTATCTTCCTTTACGCATCGTTTTCAGATTCTTTTTTAAAAATTTGGTAATATTATACAAAAACGTTCAATTTTTTTCACTCATCAAAATTAGTGGTTAAAATTTCCAGTATAAGACTTTTAAAATCTTTATTCTAAAATCTATAACTGATGCTTCATTGAATGCTTTTTTAAAAATCATTAAAGAAATTTCTATTAAGATCAAATTTTGCTTTTATGTATAGTGCCTCTCTTTTTCAAGAAAATCCAACATATTAAATCAAATATTTCGTAAGTACGTGCTTTGGTATTTTTCTTCCTTCCATTTACAAGTAAAAATTATCAAACCTTTCTCCCATTATAATTTACTATTTTATTTGTTTCTCTCATATTTTTTCTGATGAAATTAATAAAAGTATAAAACATTTTTAATGCCACTAATTTTTTTAACTAAAAAAAAAGTGTAACGCATTTATTTTTTTGAAAACACAGAATCATTCCTTTAGGAAAAATTCTTAAAATTGTAAATTTTAAATATTTTTAAAGCTCGGTACGAAACAGTTAGGGAAATAATCATTACTCTTTCAATCAATAATTTGTTCATTTAGAAATAATCATTAATTAATTTTTTAAATTAATAATGTTCAATTAACATTACTTCATAGCTACATTTATCTGGAAACAATCGGAAAAAAGGATGTTGGATAATATTAATTTTATTATCCAATATCCTTTTTTCCGCATATAAATAATAAGTGCGAAAACAAATTTGAGATGTTCTCAAGATCTGGTCATCTCCAGGATACTTGAATAACACAAAACACGTTCCTTTTGGAAGACACATTTATTACATATTAACACACAAAACATTAATTTAGATATTTATTCCTTATTTTTAAAGATATATATTTTACATCGACTTGGTTTGGGACTTCCACTAACGCTGATAATCGAAAAAAACTAACCAACCCTTCTGTTTCCGACACGAATACTCCATCCCATCTCCATGTCTCCAGCCTGGTAGATAACGAAACCAAAGTAATTAAGCAGTTAATTAACTGTCTGACTTTTACAAAATTAACTCCGTTAATACTTATAAAAATTTTTATATTTAATTGTTATATATAAGACATGAATTTTTAACTACACACAAGACGTGTGAACTTATAACTAAAATAAACTCGAAAAATAAAACTGCCATTATACCACGTCTTTTACAAATTATGATAATTAAATGTTAAATGAACTAAAATGATTATTATAATAATTTTAATTCTCTGGATTTCCGAAAATTAAATTTCATTACAATTTTTATGAAATAAATTATTAAAAAAATTACCAAGCAATATAAAGAGTTCAATCGAAATTTAAAAAAAAAAAATGTATACATTTAATAGTTTAAAAGATTAACCATACAAAATTTTAAAAATAATTTAACCCATCTTTCCTCCAAAAATAAAATGAATTAAAAAATAATGGAAATTTAAAATAAATCCGTAAGATTAATTTTGATTTGCATATATATATAATTTATTTCCGAAAGAGGAATTATTTTGGTCAGATCTTCTTTAATGGTAACGATATATGATTTACCGAGAAATAATTTAAATGTAATGAAAATTCCAAATGAGAGAATTTAACGTGAAAATAATTTGTGCAATCAGTTATTTATTATGAGCTAAGAACGAAAGAAAATAAAGTAATTAATATAAAAATTTACAAAAAAAAATAATAAAACGTAATTTTTTGTTCTTAAGACAGTCCAAACATTTTTGTTGAAAATTCCACCATTGTATTTTTACCCATGGTTTTCCAATCACTTTAATGTCTGATTCAAGAAAAAGCAACAGACATTTCTTTCTTCCTTTTTAAAGATAATGAAATGCTTTATACAATAACTTTCTCATGACATTTACTTAATCCATTATAACACAATTTGGAAGAAAGAGAGGCTAACTTCATCCATTTTTAATATTTTTAATAATATCGATTTTTTTTTTTTTTTTTTTTTTTTTTTTTTAAGATTCGAGAAACTTAAAAATTATAACTACTTCGTCAAAAGCCTTTTTTTATTATTATTATTATTTTAGTTTGTCAAATACTTCTAAGAAAAAATTTTCATTGGAAAACGTCAATTTTGTTCATTCAATTTTTTTTATTTTTTTAACTTTTTTTAAATTATTAAATAACAAGTTTCTCAGTTATACTTTCAGACCAAACTAAAACAGGTTTAAAAATAAGCTTTATTTTCTGGAGAGAAAATGTAATTTCTATAATGAGATGAATCAGAAGAATATTTCATTAACTTGTTAGATACACGATCTTATATTAAATTGCGCTTACAATATTTGAAATAAAATTGAAAATTTAAAAAACACTAAAAATATTCACCTATACATTTTTTCGTGATTTTTTTTTTTTTTTTTCCAAAGACTTTTATAATTAGAGCAACTAATGGTAGCAAAATATTTTAAGTATAAATGTCGAGTTACAGTACTTAATAGAAAAACAGGTTCTCTTTTTAAAAATGCTTAAAATATTTAAAACATATAAATTATCACACATTAATTTGTTTTTCTTTTTTAAATTTTTACTAACCAAATTTCCGATTTTTGAATCCGTTTTGGGTTTATTTGTAAGCGAGTTTTAAAGTTTCTAAACATACTCAGCAGGTTTGCTAATTGATAACTTTTTTAAATCATTGCAAAAAATTTTAATAAAGAACACGATAATCGTTCTTTTCTATTGCAACGACTATAAATAAAAAATGGTTGAAAAAAAAATAAATGAGACACTATGAAAAGTATAATTTCTGTATTTGGAGCTGTTTGTTTTTTTGAAATAATATAAATTTTTTTGCGATTACTAATGATAACGCGCAGTTGATTGAACATCTGAGTGATTTCTTACTCATACTCAAAAGACCTTCGTCTTGTCAAGTGTGTATTTATTCCGTTTTTGGTTTAATGCAATGCATTTATTGAAACAAAATTTTCATCAGTCCTCTGAATTATTCATGACAGTAATGCAGTGGTACTGAAACATGAATCAGCGTTTCATTGTCATCGATTGAATCTAATAATAAGAAAATATTTATTTCATGCTCATTTCATTTCCATAACAATATTTATTTGCATAATTTCCGATGAAGTATAGATAAGGACTAAATTAAAAATTGAAAAATTATGTAAAATAAAATATTTTTCTTAAATATATAATAACATACCATATGATATAAACTGCTAAAATGAAATTCTTTATTCCTATAATTCATAATATCTTTTAAATTAGCGTAGAGCTATTGTGAATATGAAGATTTTGGAAAAGAAGCCATCACAAAGTTCTTCCTTAATTCTGATTGTAATGCAAGTATTTATCCCTTTAAAAAAGTTCGAAAAATTAGACCACGGTGAAGGAGAAACGCAGTATTTTCCCTTTCTATGGTTGGAATCATTTGATTGTGAGTAAAAAAAGACTGAAGCTTATTTGATGCTCACGAAAAATAAAATAAATATACAGAATCGTAAAAAATTGTTTCTTGTTCCTTCTAATATTTTTAGTTGATTTATTATTTTAAACGTATTTTGCAAACTAAACTTTTGCTGAAAAGTAGGGGAAATTTCCCTAATCTTTATATAGGCTCTGGTTCTAAGGATTGAAAATAAAATCAGTTTAACGTAGCTCATCAACACATATCTCAACAAAAAAATTTCGAGTCGGTACATTTATATTCTTTGGTGTTTGATTCTGTTAGGGTTCTTTTATAATTTTTCCTAAACCTTACAAATATAGCAATGACTCACTCTATCCCTTGTCAGATAAATTAAGCTAATCACAAATTCCTCTTTACCTTAAACAATCCCTAAAAATCTCGCCTAAATTTTAAATTACATTTATATGTAAGGTAAAATATATGACACATTTAAATGGTTGGAATTCCTTCAAGTGAATTCTCAAAATTATTAAAACCCCATAAGCTAATGGGATGAATACTCTCTCTCGTCCTTAAGTTAGCAATGGGGTTGATCCAATCAAAAATTATCATGCTGAGAAGTCCTATACACTATAAGTATTTAAACGTCAATAATCTATCTCTGATATGAAAGCTTGAGGAAAAGAGATACCAGTTTAAGTATTCACTTCATCATTTGACTATTGATTAAAATTACGAAGCTGTTAGGTGTAATTATTGTGTTCGGAACATAGCAGGTTAGATAATTGACATTTTCGATTTTTAAATGTCTTACAGAATGAAATGTGGCTGTTTGACAAAAAATAAATTATTTAAGTACTTTACTTTACTTCCATGTATAAAGGAGAAAGTGTGATAAAAACTCCCATTTTAAGTTAACTCTTATTATATTTTCTTAAGTTTTCACATCAAACTGACTTTTGAAAGATGAGCTCTCTGGCATTCGGTTCAACAGTTCGTAAGTTCAATTCCTACCCTGGGCATAAATATTTGTAGAGGCTTGGAACCCACTTTAACCTGTGTGCCTCATTCTAATTAGCCATTGTATGCAAAATGAGTGACCGTAGAATATTCATTCAACCCATTCATACAACAATACGAAGCAAACTCACTCAACTCAAAAATTAAACGTAACCAGTAAATTATCTCAAGCTAGCTTATTGTAATATATAAACTTATTCCAGCTTTAATTTGCAAGAAAGCAATCGATATCCTATCCAGAAGGCAGAGAGTTCGATACCTGAATATTCTAAAAATGGTTGAGCAGAAAAAAAGAACACTAAACTTTTATAGTCTAATACCTTTCTGTTAGTGAGATGAGAAACTTAAATAAATAATTGCCAGCTAAGGTATTGATTTGTCACTTGATTTTGAGTTCAAAACTATGAGGCTATGGATTTATTACATAGCTATTTCTGCCTAAAAGAAATTGAAAACTGGCAGAGAAAAGCAGACAAATAATATAACACAATTTGAGAAAAAATATAATAATTTACAATTTAATGAAATTGTTATATTGGATTTAATTGGTTGTACACTCGTATTATTAATGAACTTTTTCAGTTTCAACTAACGGACAACTAATTAAATTACAAATTGAATTCAAAATGTTTTAAAAAATGCATCGCTTAAATTTTTTTATAATAAAAAAATATTTATTTTGTTTAAATGCAAAAGCTGTAATTTGTGTATACTTTTCTAGCTTAAGAAATAACGAAATGATATAACACACCTTATTCAGGAAAATTCCAAGTATATTTATTAAGCAACTTTAATTGTTAATCCGGATCACCACTTGTACGAAATATTGAGATCCTGGAAATCAAAACTACGACTTTATTGCAAAAATATTTTAATTTGAAAAAAAAGAGAAACTAAGCTTTGATATTTAGATTTTAATATATTGATACGCAATACAAAAAAATAAAAAATAAATAATAAAAAATAGTATGAAAAATAATCATTTTGTGCAATGGAAAAATGGAAAACAGCGCCTTGTAGTTTATTTCTAGCGCTGCAATAAAAAAATTGTGAACATAAGAAATATATATATATATCTATAAGCTACCATAAAAATAATTATTTCTTAAAAAAGCCAGAAAGCTGATACATGCTCACAGCGAAACGCTCAAAGATAAACCCAGATTTTTATACCATTCTCATGTGTTCTTGAACACTTGATATCTTCAAATCTAAGTGATACATTATATATAATTTAAGACCACAAGATAAAATTTTGACAATTCCGATTTGTCGCGATAAGAATTGAGAAAAAAAAAATTTTTTTTAAACAAAATAAAACCTTAAGACAGCTTTGTGAGAGTTTATTTTAGGCGCAAAATGCAAAATTAGATAGTGAAATAAATGGCTTTCTTTAACATATATATAAAGAGTGGAAAAAAAAAAATTCGAAATCTCTGCTACCCAAAAAAATAAATAATCTTTAAAGTCATCCACAACAGCAGATTCAGGATTTTTTTTTCTCCATTAAATCTTCTTTATGCCGAAAATTAAACTAATATACTTAATTCTGTGTATATTTCAGAATGAAGAACACATAGATTGGGTTAACTTATCGAGTTCAAAATCTGTCTCAATCGAGTCGTAATATCCTTCCATTTGGTGTGAAAATCTGAAATGTAAAATATTCAGCTCTAATATCGCACACATCCTTTGACCATACTTCAAAATTATGTAGTGGTTTGACTGCATTTTTCGGTTTTAATTGGCAAAAATAAGCAATCGGAAGGGTAAATCAATATTGCAATAAAATACAAAGTATATGTCAACTATCAAAACTAGTTTGTTGATTACATTTTACTGGGAACATACACTGGAAGGCAATCGAATATTATACAAAGGACGGTATGTAAATGATATATAGACAGTATAGGTTGTAACTAAAATATAAATTTCTTAAGAAGATATAAAAATTATGTTCATAAGTATTCGATTTTAGAACTAGCAAAAAATTTCGATTTATGCTCAATTACTATGTCCACAAATAAGTGACCATAAAATTCTCTTGAGCATAGTTTTTATTAAAAAATGTTTTAGATTGCCAACAATTAATAATTTAATTCTATCAGTAATAATGATGATTTGTTTGAATTAAAATACGTTTTATTTTTTGCATTATCAGCATGAATGCTAAACGACGATTAATTCTCAAACAACATTAAAAAAAAGCGAAATTTTAAAATTTTTAAAAATTTGAATTATTAAAGTATATTATAAAGATTAATTAAAAGAACTATAAAATGGCTTAACGAAACGGGTAGTGTAGAAGCATGGCATAACGATGGAAGGAAAAGCATTGTATAAAAATAAGGAAGTTAATGTGTTCGCGAAAGAATTCGAAGAAATCTTTCATCATATGCCAAAAAAATTTCAAGTGGCTAAATTTATCAAAAGCTATAGCTGGAATCATCTTTAAACAAAATTTAAATTTAAAAACTTACAAGAAATGGATTAATTGGGAAAAATAAAGTTGAAAACTAAGAGAATACAAAGCATTAATGTAAAGAAATGTTGGTAATGAGATCATATTTTTCGATTAGAAATTATTTTTGCAAAAAACATTTAATTATAGGCAAAATAGTTGGATTTATACAAAAGTAATACAGAATATTCGTGCAACAAAAGAATTGTTCAGTGGTTCCAGAAACCATTTTTAAGTTAATGGTTTGAAGCATAAGAGGAAAACTCCGTCTTCTTTTTATTGAAAAAGGTGTTAAAATGACAAAGTACTGAAACCTCACATGATTAAAAAACCAAATGGATTTAAAACGGATTCACTCCTCAACAAGATTCACCCACAAAGCAAAGATCAATCATCAGTGGTGAAAACAGAATTCTTTCCTTTATTGTAACAGAAAGATGGGCTACATCCAATCCTGATTTCAACCCACTCGACTATTGTATAAGGGGAGATATGGAGTACAAATTGGCAAATCTCTAAAATCAATGTTCACAATTAAGTTAAAAAATTTACTACTAAAGCTATGTAATGAAATTCCGTTCTCTATAATACTTGCCTCTGACAGTAGCTTTTCCAAAAAGTTTGTCTTCTGCGGTTAAAGGCGTGACAAAAGAAACAATTAGTTAAACATTGAACAATACTAATTTTTCTTTTATTTAACAATTATTTAATCATTATAGCAATAACATTTTTTTAAACCGTCATTTATTTGTGAGCACCCTGTATAACTTGGTAAATCATATTTGAGCATAGTAATTAATAATCTTAATAGTATTATAATTATTTGATTATAATTGTTGACAAACTACACGAAATTTGAAATTCATAAACTAAATTCGTCAGAATATGTTTCTGAAAATTGTTGGATGCTAGTTTAAAATAATTTCTCATGGCTCAAGAGATAAATCCTGTTTTATATAAAAGGGTTTTGTAATGATGATTTAGTTAGAAAAAGGAGCTTAAAAGGCAAGAATGATTTAGTAAAAAAATATTTCTTAATTGAAATAAATGACGAGGCATTATATAAATCAATTGTTTTAATGCCTGGAGAAATTATTTCAGATCAAAAGGAATCTATCTTAGTTTTCTAATTGCCTGCGATTCGAAAAGCTTACATACTTTTCCAGTGGAAATAACACGTCACAAATATAAAGAAATAAGAGATATAAAGAAATTTAAAGAAATTTCCCGTTTTAAAATACAGAATTATGAAAATATTATTAATTTGAATTATTTTAATTTTCTGTTTGTTAGTTATGTTTGCTAAAATGTTTCTTTGATCTTTCTTGATGCACTCAGAAACACAGATAAAGTCTGAAAACACTTTAGTCCTTAATTCAATAGTTTAAGAGCTTAAGTATCATAATTAAATCTTTTAAAATTTTGGAATTTTTTAAAATTGTAGATCTTGGTTGATTCAGCTCTTTATAAAAGCAAAATTTAGTCTACTCGATTAGAGCAAAATTAAGAAACACTAATTAGAGCAAAACTTAGTCTACTAACTGATCTAAAGAACTAATCACGAATCAATAAGACGTATGCATACAATTAATTGTGGAATAAATATTATATTATTGAGGAATATAATATATAAATAATAAATTCCAGCTCAGAAGGTAACCTCGTTAGTTATGTGGTTTATAGTTAAGAACCTACTATTGAGTTTGTGGGGCTTAAGCAGTTAATAAATTGTCGTAATTCTGTGTTCTTTTGCTCTACTTGTGATTTGCTATCTTTGAAATAAGTGAAAGAAGAAGATTCATTATTGTCTGTTTCTATAATCACTTTTTTGTATAAAAATGTCCATACTAGATTCAGATCACTGTTGAACATCGGGAGTTAGATTTTACATTTTTATGTTTTGCATTCATGTTGGTTGAGGTGGGTGCTTGAAAGTTTTCCTGGTTTCGTTACTTGCAAAGAGTGTGTGTGAATACTAACTATTATGAAAAGTTCAAAGATTATATCGAGTTATAATGGAGAGTTGATACATGCTACTGATGAACAACGGGAGTTGAATATTGCATTTTTATGTTCTGCATTCATGTCAGTTGAGGTTGATGCTTGAAAGTTTTCCTGGTTTTCTTCCTCGAAAAAAACTGAATGCTAATAATTATGAAAATTTCAAATTGCAGAGAAGGCTCAAAATAGTTTGACATTATTCAGTAGTTATTTTATCTGCAATGTGATGCTAAACTTAATGATCAGCTATTTCTTCGGGTAATCTCATTAAACTTTCAATCAATAAATTAAATGATATTTTCATAAATTAAGCTTTACTGTTAAACGTAAAACTATAGGATTAAATATAATATATATAATGTAAAAATTATAAAATATACCAACCTAAAATTTAAAATTCCAAATATAAAAAAAGCATTTAAAAAGGCATGATATGTAAAAAAAAGTATGTATTAAATTGAAATATAAACATTGAGTTTTAAAACATAAAATATGAAACTCTTTTCCTAAAATTGGAATTACTGAAAAATGCGTAAATAAAGTAACAAATAATGGCTGCAATGCTAATTATGATCAAATTGAAAATGAAAAAAAAAAAGAAGATAAATTGGAATATACGGACAAAATGATAACGATCACAGTGGCGTTGGTCAGAATATAAATTTCATTTTAAATTATTTGCCTCCAAACAAGGAGAGGCAAATCTAGAAATTATTTATCTGTCCCAATTAGCAGATGTAGCCTAATGGTCATTATGTGACAACATAGTTTTTAAATAAATCACAACATGTGTAAGTGAATCGTCTCCTCAATTCTCAAAAAAAGTAAATCGAGATAGATTTCAGTCAGACGCGCCAGAAATTTTACGTCACGAAACCCAATACAAGCTAAGCCATTTTTTTATATGCATACAATCTTGCATAGATAGCAAACTCCCTTACTTTCCTTTTAGGTTTTCTCAACAATTTTTCTGCGAAAGCAGTTAGCCTATGACCCATGGCACACAAAGAGTGCCGAAAAATATCGGATTACAACACAACTTGCTTTAAAGGCAACTTTCCCTTATGCGCCAGAGAAAATTCCTCTCTGAATCTATTTTAAATTTAATTTATTTGAAATTATTATATTGAAAATCTGAAACTAAACTGGACAAAATGATCTACTAATTCTTTTTTAAAAAAGATAAAAAAAAAATCATTCATTACATACTTTTTGCTGTACTTAATTTGCTTTTATATATATATATATATATATATATATATATATATATATATATATATACATATCTCGACTTTTTTTATATCTTACAAATTAACTCCTGACTTATTGCATGTTTATTTAGATTAGGCTTTACCAGGGGAAAATATTATACTTTTGTAGTTTTAAGTCATCATCTTTTTCAATTCTGAGACATAGAACAATGAGAAAATTTTAAATTAACAAACTTTGATTATAATTCAATAACAAAATCCAAGTACTATATAGTTAATTCAAACATTAATTACAGTGTATCTATTAAGTGTAGCCACTTGGATAATCACTATTGAGATATCATCCATTCCATCTACTTCTAACACAATATATACTTTGATTAACTATTAATGGAAAGGGCCTGTTTACTTTTGATTATATTATCAAATATAAGGAAAATACTCCACAAGCATTTCTTCTGTTCTTTAAATTGGATACACAATTTGATATATTATGGCGGTAAAAGACGAAAATGTCGAAGAAAAATTTGAAGTTTATAACAGTTTCTAAAAATTATTATAATCATTTTGAGATTACTAGCCAAAACTCTTCTGAAAACTATAATAAAATCAATTATCAACCTCGAATTATTTAATAACTTCTAGTGGTTTTAATGGCAAATATTTTCCATATTAATTCTATAATTATAATTCTCTAGCATCAAAATTTAAAAGGAAAATTTATTCTGCGTTTTTTTTTTTCCTCCTCAAGACACCGAAGAAGTTCATTTACAATTTTTAATAACCTGTCTTTTTGATAATCTGTTTCATCATTTGTACTTATAAGTTCATACTTACATCAATCATTACTAGCAAATTCTTTTCTACTATGATTTTTGATATGATAATCTTCTTAATAAGAACATCAGCTTTTGATTTAAATACGATTTTGTATAACTTCTTTCTTGAAGCGACAAATTTATTTTAATTTTTTCAAATATGCCACTCAAATGTGCCTGCGTTACCAAAGAATACTGATCCCTGTATACGCAGAATCTTAGATGAAATGACCGTGCCACATGTGAAATACGCGAAAGGAGCATTTTTATTACAAAAAAATACTTTTAAACATTTTCGTGTTTTTTGTCTACATTGCTCTTACCTCTTTAAACATACGTTGGATTAAAACAACTGGTAATTGTAAAATTATAAAAAGTTAAAGAAATTTCAAAATTGCTGAACATTTTGGGAACACCTGCTGCAAAATTGCTAAAAATTTCTGCGACACAAATTCGCTCAGTGATACACAGTTTAAGAAATTCTTGTACAAATTAACTTAAAATAAATAGTATAACCTGTAGAATATTTGAAAATTTTCTTCAGAAACAAAACTTCTCTATATATTAATATAAAAACAAATTTAATGAGAAATACATTGCATGAAAACTCTCTTTAGTTAGAAGTTATGAAATAGTGATATTGAGATTCCATTGTTATTTATCCACTCTATAGAATACATTTCTGGTGGGTGATATATTGGGAAAAGCGAAATCACATTCTCTCAGAAGTTAATCCTTTTTCAAAACTTGAAAAAAAGAAACAGTAATTATTAATTTTTTATATATTAAATTGGGGAAAGGAAAGAAAGAAGATATAATGTTTTACTTCCAAGATTATGTATAGATGTCAATTTTAGTATGGCAAAAAGTAAAATTAAATAAAAAAAGATTTTCCTAGAGTGTAATTCATATCACAAGAAATAATAAATTTTGATAATTATACTTTAAATTATTAACAAACGCTATAATTAAAATTTCGAAATTAAACAACTCTTAAATTAATCATAAACTGACATTATGAAATAAGTTTCACCGTATTCTGTGTAGATTTTCTCAATTCAATCCAGGTCGAGAATTCTTGGGACAAGCAGAATAGACATTTTATTTATATAAATTATCTTTTGCACAAGATAAAATCGTTACCTGAGACCAGGTAATTTTCTAACTTACTCATCATCTTTCATTTTTAGTTTTCTTCTTTTCATCATTTATTATGAATACTTTTAACACGTGCATAAGTTTCCCATCACAAGCGTCTTAGCAAGTATCGAATCCACAAATTTTTTATTTCAGTTTTCATATTTAGTTTTCTTCACTGCATTATTCTAACTAAGCTATATTTATATATATATATATAACATATGTGTATATTATATGTATAACATATGTATGCATGCTTCATTAAGTTTATATTTTTTTACTATGTTAATATTGATATATTAAAAAATGTGCCATATAGGATTCATGTGATTTAATATATAGATGTGTATTATAACACAAGAAATCTATTTGATAGATACATTTTTTAATAGATCGATGCTAACATAATAAAGATAATAAAATAATTTTATTGAACCGTATTAAAATATTTTAATAGTATAAGCAGAAAACATAAAAATTAATTATAAAATGAAAAAAAATTGCATAAAAAATATATCATAGCCGAAACTTTTACTGCAAGCTGTTTTTTATTGTAATGAAAAAAATATTTTTCGTACACGTAAAATGTTTTAATAAAATATTTTCCTTGAAAAATTCATTTGTAAAAAAAAATTTTATTAAAATGAAACTTACCATGTAAATTATATTTTCATGTTGACAACTACCTACAAAATATTAAGGAATATTTAGATAACTAGAATGAAAGCTCATTATAAATTATTTATGAAAACAGTTCGAATCACATACATTACAGAAGATGTTTAAAATAATAAGTTCTAGATTTTCTAATCACATATAATTAATCATTGTAAAACAAAAAATAAAAATAAAAAAATTCATACTTCCTTAATATTCTTTTAGAATAAGAAAAAAATTATATGATTAGGAGTATTTGTGATATTTATTCTTTCATTGGTTTTTATTTTTTGAGAAATTTTGAAAATGTATTATATAATAAGAATAGCTTGAAATGGTAATTCTTAGAAAATAACGGACATATAAATACTTTAAATATCCTATATAAGTGGTCATAAAAGTAAAACATAAAAGGTTAATTTTTGAAATTATTAAGTATTCAAAAGTATTCAACGATATAGATTCTAAAAATTCCAACTTTTAATAAATCTCAACATAAAGGACACAAACACGTTTACTTGTTGAATATTACACTTGCATTTTGCTTCTCATGTAATATTCAACAATAATTGCAAAGTAATGACTCTCATGAAATAATAATTTCTTATCGGTAGGTAGTGAGTTTGAATTCCAACTCAATCGAAAATCCGTCATGTTCACTAAAGGTGACTGGGGTATATTAAATAAGCTACGGTCTCAATGTCCTTCGAGTGAATAGATACCTCCAGTTGTGCCAGGTCAAGTATTAGCAGTCTTCTGCTTGATCCCTGGTTCTAAATTACTAAACGTTCCACCCAGCTTTTTCCACTAACTAGTAGACACTAACTCAGGGTCTAGGTACAGAGAAGTATTCTGGTACAACAATATCCTGATTTACCCCAAGCTTACTTCGTTTAGATTTTAACAGGTGAAAATGTGTAATTAGATTCGGTCTAGTTAAAATTGAAGGGACAAATATTGGATTACTGGAATGAAAACAGAGGATGATCATAAATTAGAATAATTTTTTGTCATATACAGTATACGAGATAAATAAAAATGGAAATTTTAGTTTAAATGTGAAAACAAGAAATTCTACTGCTTAACTCATAAATTATACACATTATAAAAAAATTTAATCAATAACATCTCAAAACGACATATTGCATCATGAAAGGAAATCTCATGAATAGATTAAGTGAACACAAAACAAACGAGGTGCATAGTGATTGACAATTTAATTTAACCTTAAGTTATAAAATATTCAAGCTGGAAATCCTTTCATCCACGTTCCAATATATTTCTGAACGGTGAAATATTGGGGAAGAAGAAAACACGTTGTCTGGAAAGGGAAAAAACAATATTTTTCAAACGTTAAAAAAATATAGTTTTCTTTTTTTTTTTTTTTTTTTAAAAAAAAAAAAAAAAAAAAAAAAAAAAAAGGATTGTGAGAAGATAGAAAGAAAAGGAATTCCATAAACATCCCTTCTCCCAACAGTAACGCGGAGATGAGACTTAAGAAAAGAATAAGATTTGTAAGCTCCTTTCTTGAAGATAAAAAAGATTCAGAGCGGATCCTTACATCACGACATAATCAACTTTACAAGGAGTTCAAATCAGCTCTAATGGAATTCTAAGATTACTACAAATGCTGCGAAACGTAATTTAGTTTTTATTTTAAGGTAATTGGAGACTGACTCTGACTGATATCAGTTTCATTTCTGTGCTACCTTCAATCCGAGACAAAAATTCAATTTGTAGGCATTTATTTATTGAGGAATTTTGTTTTTTGACTTCTAAATAAAATAATTTTTCTTCTAATACAAATATTTTATTATTAAATAAATTTCGATTAATAGTAGTATTTATTTAACAGTTTCAAGCATTTCTTTTATAAGAATGTATTTTCCATTCATGAAAGTTCTTAAACCACAATTAAAACTTTTATTACTATTTAAATGATAATTTCGAATTCATAAAACAATAAAAAATAGTTTTTTATTTTATTTATTTAATTAGTAGGGATTTACTACGAACTTATAAATGAATGTTAAAACAACATTATAAACCAATTTGTTGTATTTTAGAAAAAATCAAAATTAAGTTTTGCTTCCAAAGACCAAAAATTCTACAAAACAAGAAATTTTAGTATTTTGCGAATTCAAAAACAATAAAACTGATAAATAATGATTAGAGTTTTATAAATATGTGTAAATTTGATTAGTATACATGCATGCAATTTTTTAATATTATATTTACACAATAAATATTGCAATTTTTAAATGTTTTCTTCAAGAAAAGTCACCAAAAGATTTTTGAATTTCATATGTCAATAACTGTGTTTCATTGAATTTTATAAAAATAATATGCAACTTAAAAACAAATTTTTTACCAATATAATATTGTACTATCACACACGAAGTAATCTTCTCCAAGTGAAAAGATACCTCAGGGGCTGGTTCAGGGGATCTTTTGCTTGATTCTTGCTTCTAAATTACTAAAACTCTTAACCAACTGCTTTACTAACCTAACAGGCAGAGCTTGATTCAAGGCTAAGCACAGAAAATTATACTGGCACAATAGCAACAACACATGTTGCAATACATTAATATTTGGCGATATTATCGTACCATAGCTTAAAGTTGTTATAAATTAATTGAATATAAATCCTACATTGTCTTCTTAGAGAACTTTTCATAGATGCTAGCTTACACTCACTGCGACTTAGGGGTAGGATAGCGCTCTTTAGAGCTGAAGGTCTCAGTTTCGATCCTAGGCCCAGTTGAACAATTGATGTTGCGTTTATGCCATCGATCTGTCCAAGTGAGTGTTTGGGAACTTTCTGGATTTCCTCCCTTTGTAGTGAGAGAATGTATCTCACTACATATAAAAACTATTCTAAGATAACAATTCACTAGATGAATATTAGAAATGTCTAACAACAGCTTTATGCCATTAAATAAAACGAAAACACGGTATCAATAGATGCTATATTCTTGTGTCATGAAGGGGAAAACCTGAAAACTTCTAAGCATTTACGCAAACTAATGTGGACGCATATATTTCTTATATTCAAAAGTGACTGGTTTCGTAGATAGAAACTTTCACTAAATTGAACTAAATTCTACCATCAACAATCGTGAACTCCATTGGAAATAATAAATTTATTTAGCTTATAAATTTATTAAAGCAATCTTTTTTATAAATAATTCTCAAATAATTTCTATTTCAAATTTTATATGAAATACTAGAAAATAATTTAGCATAAGATTTTGAGTTCTTACTGGAAGTAAACATAAGTGTGATTTTAAGAATCATTTTAAAGTTGATTGTTCCGAATCTCGTATTTTTTTAAACACAAACAATATTTCCAATAAAAAAATTGGATCAATCATTCAAAACTTTCTATTCCTGTCTACAGAATATGAAACTTTTAAACTTATATTTAAATAATTATTTCTACTTTTCACAGCTGCGCGTTTTTTAAACAATGTGTGTTACAATGAACATTAACAAAAATATTTACCTTATAACAATAAGCAATGTGGATAACAATCTAAGCAATATTCAAATTTTAATTATTCGCCAAATAATGTTCAAATATTGATTTAAAAAAATTTTTATTTAATCACACTATGTTTTTAATAATTATAAAAACATTTTAAGTTAATATAAAATATTTTAAATTTTTTCCCATTTTAAATAAATTAAACTTATTTAAAACTAGTATAAATAGATAAGACTATATTTTTTATCTCAAATAAAATTATCATTATATACCTCAAATTTTTTTAACGTCAATTAAATTTCTTTTCAGTTGCTTAAATTCCGTGAAGTTACTTTAAATATCGGATTACTTTTCAAATTAGATAAATTAACTAAAGAATAAAAATATGAAATATAGTCCAAAAAATTTTTAAAGTTAAAAAATAAATTTCACATTTTTTACTTCGTTATATATTTAAATGTAGTTTTAGGCATTCTTAAACTTATTTGACATTTTTAAGGTAAAAAAGTTTAAAATTTATGTGAAATAAATTCAAAATAAAAACAGCAATGAATTCATTACGCTAACGCTTAGTATGCACAAATATTTGAAATTTACTGCTTAAAACGTACATAAGTTTCATGTGTATAATATTTTTTATTAAATAATTATTACCAATAATATCTTAAATTATTATTAAAATAAATATTCGGTGACAGGTGATTATAACTATTATTGGTAACTAAACTTCGGAAATAAAGTCATTGTATTAGATTATATATATTTTTTAGTTTAGGAAATAAATGCTGTAAAGACATGACAGGATTAACTACCACAAGTACTTTATTTTCATAAGCAAACATTTAAACTTGCTTATAAAATCAAGTGTAAATTAGATTTTTAATCTATTAAGCAGAACATGCTATGAAATTTTCATTTACCTGAACAACCGGAAAAGTTGAGAGCCAAAAAAATTATAGAAGTAAAAAAGTAATGTAAATACATTATTACAATTTTTTTTTATTTTTTAAGACCTTAAGCACATTTTTTAGATTTTAGAAAAATAACGAAAATTAATTGCTGTTAATGTTGTACCATTCCATTGTGCAGTGATAATAGCGACTGCAATTCTTAAGGCGAGATCTACATGACATCTAAGCAACAGTAGCAGATGATAGAGTAGCAAAAGCGAAGCGAAACGAATGCTGGGAAATGTTCTTGCTTCAGCTTATAATCTATTGGTCGAAAAAAAAAATAATGGCTTCAAGAAAAGAAAAAAATGACCCGCTGAAGAATTTTTTTAAACTTGCGCTTATAATATAGTCTTTCATATAACCTCAAAATAAGTTTTTAGCTTATGCGTAATGTTTATCTCGCTTGTTTAAACAAAACCAAAATAATAATATAGACCTTGTATGTTTCTAAAAATATTTATTTATTATTCTAAAATAAAACATATAAGCGATAAATTAACATTTTATAAAAGAAAAAGAACTTTTCGTTTGTCAGTTAAAATATTCTCAACTTTATTATTCTGTTTTGAAAATATGATTTAAACAATAAAGAGAAATGTTAATATTGATGCATTCGTAGATAAAATAATTCTATAGAATGAATATCAAATTGTCTAATAAAAATTTAAGCGAATATATTAAATGTAATAAAATTTATTTTCTCATCATTCCACAATAATACACACACACACACACACACACACACACACACACACACACACACACACACACACACACACACATATATATATATATTTAAGATTTCAATGATTGATTTCACTATTGGAAATTTTACTGACATTTTTTTTTTTTAAAAATGGCTCATTACTTATTTTCTTTTTATTCCTGAGAAAATAGTTTCTACTTAGCTAATAATCATCTTATCGTTACTATCAATAATGGTTCTTGTAAAAATTAAATTACACTAGACAGGTGATATGATCAAAAACGTTTTTAGAAAGGTTATCAAGTATATATTCAATAGTTTTTTATGAAACAAAAACCACAAAATTCATTCTTCAAAATGTTTAGGAAATACTGACATAATTGAATGAACTTTCAATGGAAATAAATACAGGTTAAGCATTTGATTTTAAAAATATTTAAGAATTATTTTCAGTTTGCACGCATTTATTTATTAGCAAATAAGTCACCAAAATAAAAAACAATCAATAAAATGGCTTTTGTAAACAAAAAAAAAAATATATAAGAATTTTATCGAAAATAAAGCCGATATTTAAGTACATATGGCAGTTGATACAAAATTACTCCTCACACTGTTCTGAAATACTTTCGAAAGTGAATTTTCTCTTGAAAGATGAATTATTACAATAAATCTTATGTTATTGTTTGTAAAAAAAAGTTTAATTTTGTTTTTTATTAATAAAATATTACCGACTGATTTAAAAAATTTTAGGTGGGGAAAACTTTCTTCATTGAAAATAATTTCAGAAGTGTTTTTTCCAACCAAAATAGAATCTTCATGCTGTCCGAAAGGCCGAGATTGCCGCTTAATTAATTAAGCTTTTCTGTTTTTGATCCTTCTGCAACTGCATATGATTTTGTTTTTTAAATTTTCTCGTTTGGGTTCACCGTGGGTTTGTCGTTGAGTAGCGTTCTTTAAAATGAAAGGTGTCTCAGGTTAAGGTCTAACTACTGCTGAACAAAAGGAGAGGGGTGTTGCGTTTCAGCTTTCTGCGTGCTCATCTGTTAAGGTGTATCGTCGTAATTTTTTTCCTCGTTTGCAAGCTATTAAGAGGCCCACGATCTATGAGCAGCCCCCAGAAACAAAATAAAATAAATGCTTAGAAACGTCTCAAGAAAAGTTTTTAACTTTTATACTATTTACCTTTCAGTATCCGAACCACGGTAGTCTGGTTGGTAATGGCGTCATTCTCATTATTGGGAAGTCGTGAGTTCAAATTCCGTCTTAACCGATGATCCAATGTTTTCGCTAAAGGCAGCAAGGGCACTTAAAATACGTCTTGTTTGCAATGTTCTCCAAGTGAAATGATAGTTCTGGGGGTGGCAGGTGAAGTATAAGGAGATTTTCTATCCGTTCCCTCCTTCTAACTTTTGATGACTTTCACCTAGCTGCTTCCACATAACTGTGGAGCCCAACTCAGGGTTTGGAACAGGGAAGAACGCTGGTGTAAGAGCAACAGCTATATTGTATCAAATCTTAAATAGAAAATCCTTTTTTTTAAACCCAGAACATACTTCAAGCATGGTATACTTTTGTAAGGAAATTACATAAAAATATTTAATTTTTAAAACAATTAATTGTGACCAAACAACGTGTTTGGAAAATTTCTATTAATTTATCTTCTAGAAGGAAATATGAAGTGTATATTAATAATTGGAAAAGGCTAAAATACCAGTTTAATATTACAATTTTATTCAAAATTACAGCACACAAACAGCGATATTTCAAAATTTAATGAGACAAAAGTCTTCATAACTTGACTTTAAAAATAATCCCTGAACTGACAACATGATAAAAAAAAAAAAAAAAAAAGAAGAAGAAGAAGAAATGAATATGTTAATGTATGTTCTAACATTATTTCCCTATGAAGCTATATGTGATTTTGAAAAAGAGATCTTATAAGTGCGAAGATTATAAAAATGAATTGGATGTAATAGTTATATAAATATATTACAATCCTTCACTTTTAATTTCGAGAAATTTTGGTATTGCTTTTCCATATTCGGACTATTTACTGTTCAAAAATAGTGAGTTGGAAGACCTGGTCGACTTAGACTACGCAAAAGACGCATTTCTTACCGGGAAAAGTTTCTGATATACCTGGTCTATCCAATTTTATCTGTGCCTCTCTATTACCATGGCGGTAAAGATACGTTTCATTTTCGACAAGAGGAGTCAGAAGAAAAGCATTCGGTTTGGCTTACTCTACATTTTGAGAACAGCAAGAGGTATTTTACTAAATACTGCCAATTTATAACTCTCTTAATCCCCATTTTAATTTCCAGACTGTTGTTGCTATAGTAATCGCCACTAGCCAGACCATTTGATTGGCGCAATTCTTGAACAGACAAACTATATTTTTTTATTACATTCAATGGAAATGATGCAAACTCTCGATATAAGAACAATTTACAATATTTGGAAAATTTAAATTTGCTTTTATAACATTTAATTTTTATCATTATACAACACTAATTCTTTTGAAATATAAATTGTTGTGATTCTTTTAAGAATTTATAAGTAAGAATCTAGTGTTACTATACTATTTCCTCAAGGCCAAATGACGTGTTAGCCTCTGACTCAAAATATTGTCATTCAATTTCCATTATGTAAGCAAAATTGACACATTTCTGTAAATTCATTATATAATTTATAATAAATTTTTTCGGCTGTTTTACAAACATCTTTGAATTAGGTTTAAATGTAAAATTACCATAAAGTTTATATTTATGTTTAATACAAAGTAGTGGAGAGCCTAATTGCTGAAGGCCTTTCTTAAGCATTTGAACATCTGCCATGATAGTTGTCGGGAGAAGTTTTCTTAGATAGCGAATATATACAGTTATAAGTGAGAAAAGCTCGAAAATTTTCAAATACACCCTACGGAGACAGGTATGTTGAAAATAAAAAGTGGCATCTATATTCTTTTATTCAGCAGGAACTTGAATTCAACTCTGGAATTAGCCTCTTCGAAGAGCGTAATTCTTCTCCTTGATTATAATCAGCCTATACACCTGGGAAACTCAGGTTCAAATGTAATACAAACATGCATTTTATATTTAATATTGTGTTGATTATATGATTAGGCTAAAAGTCTTTGTAAAGCATTTGTATATCCACTTATATATCCTTTCGTGTAGATTTTGCACAGACAAGGAAACATATTCTAGTGTCATAGTTGAGAAATCCAGAAAAACCCTGTACTTTGCAGCATCTCTAACAGTTGTGCATATGGAAAGCAAAAGCACAATATTGATCTTTCATTACTGAACAATAATTTGACTCGAATCTGGAAACTTTTATTCTGAAGAATAAAAGTATTAGCAGTTGGTTACAGTAAACTTGCTTCCAGGACTTGCTGACATGAGTATTTGATTCATTTTTGCAATATCTAGAAGGGAACTTAAACCTTTCAATACATCTATAACACTGAATACCAAGCATGCTTTTGAACTTAACACTGGGAGTTTCGTGATAGGTTGATCACCAAATTGGGACACATGCTTCGTATCCCAGGGCTCATGAAAACAGATATGGGTACTTTAGGCCTTGGCTCCCACATGGGCTGTCGAGCCGCTGAGTTTAATTTTTAGTAGAAGGGAACTTAAAATTTTATGAAGTTCCTAATATCTATTTTTTTCTTGGAACTTATGCAGTTTTAACCTATTCTTCATGCATGCTTGTATCTACTTCACAATTTTCTTATATTTATTAAATAAAATTAGCATTTAATTATGAGGCATATGGATATAGTTTTCAATGGAAAAAAATAAAAAATATATATTTGGTGATTGTAAGTGATTTTTAAATACTTATGTTATCTATCTTCTTTGAAAATCAATGCAAAAGCAAAGCTTTCATTAAAATATTTTTAAGTATTTGATATTGCGTTTGAGTTTTTTGATTTTATCTGTTTAAAATATATTTTTTACTGAGAGTGTAATCCATGGTGTTCCCTTATTTTTTTTTCACTTTTTAAATTTTGATCTAAGGAATAATTTTGAAAGATCGTCCTATTTTGCAGGAAATCAGAGCGATTACCTACAAAATATGACGCATATTTTGCAGGTACTGGTGATGCAAGAATCAATTGATGATATGTTGATATTGTATCTAACATTCTTATTCTTATTTATCTTAATTATGAATTATATATTTGCTTAATTGATTACTAACACTATATATTTATTTAAAAATTAAGTTAGATCATACTTTAGGGTGCCTCTTTGATTCTCGCCAAGTTGTGATCGCGATTGATCTCCAATTTTCGTTGTTTTTCTGGTTATGCTGTGAGAAAAATTGGAAAATTTACAACTTGTGAATTTTGCAGAAATGCTTTAATTGAAATGATGGATCCACAATGCTCTACTTTATTAATTGATGCCAAAAATAATGGTGGTCTTCTAACACCATCCACAAATCGTGTTTCATTAATAAATACGTTAGAAATTGCTACAATGGAAGTTTTAAGTATAGAAAAATTGAATATCTTTACTCTAAATGACAGATTTGAGTGTATAGAGAGTAAGAAATTACTATTAGTAGGCTGCTCAAATCATCAACATTCTTTAAGTGCTTCGATGATTAATTTGTTTTTAATAAACAGGATGCATTTCATATGTGACAGATCAAGTAAAATTGATGAAGTCAAAGTAAATAAAACTAAGAAGTATATAAAATTATCTTAATTGAATTTCTTTTTGTAGAGGTGAGTCGTTGGAAGCTCAGTGGTAGAGCACTAGTTTCCACTTTTTTTTTTTTTTTTTTTTTTAAATCTTTAATAAGATTTATTGTGCTTTATCTTTTCTTAGATGACTTGGGGTCCATTCAACCTCAGAACAATGAGGACCAGAGGTAATTCTGGGTAACATAGGCTGCCTGAGTACAGTGTCAGTACCTTTAAAGCTCTACCCTTATGACAACCAGGCTTTTTGTACTGCTATATTATAAATTAAAATTATGTATGCATGCGAATGTTGAATTGTATTTGAATGCATGTGTGTGTTTGTTATTTTTTTTTCTGGCATTTGCTTGGATAAACATTTAGTTGTTCTTGTAATATTGTCATTTATCATATTTGTATTTGGAAATAATTAGATATATGTACTTATAAGATATATAATTATTTTCCATGTATTGATAATAATTATTTAATTTTTACAACTTTACAAGGATGCTATGTGATACCTAGGCATTAAAAATATTGAATAGTATATTTTTTCATCTGCATGTTTTATTTTATAATTTGATAATTATTGTACATGGAAGTATTTTCATACGCTTATGAATGCTAAAAATATAAAGCCATTTCAAATATATGCATTATTTATTTAAGGAAATTATTATAGTTTTTATTTCTATTATATTTATTTTCATGTTTAATATGATCTTGAATAACAAATTTAACATATTTTTGTATTTACATTGAATTTGATCTTGCTAATTTTACTTTATATTAAATTAACTAAATTTTTAAATTATTCCTTTTTGTGTAGGACTATACATTTTTGGTTATTTAATCATTATTTTCTTTTTGCTGAATCCAACTCCCTTGTTAAGCAGAAATTGATACACAATGCAATATTAAATGAAATTTTCACGACAATCATTCATAATTTGACATTGTTGGATGCATTGAACACTATATCCCATTTAACTAAATGCCCTATTTTTCATGAGTTACTATAATTTTTAAAAAGTAACTCAGTGAAGTAGGATATTTGGTTTGTAATTCATATAAAATAAAGCAAAAATTTAGTTTGTGTTTTATGTTACTGCTTTCTTTTTAAATAAATGTAAATTTAGTACTTTGAAGAATATTTAATTTTCAATGGCATAAAAAAATTAATTACAATAAAATGTAATTACATACCAAAATATTTTTACAGCTTTAACTAACAATAAAAGAAGTTTAAATTAAAATAACAAAAAATTTAATATTAAAATTATTTTCTATAAAAATCATTAGAATAATTGAATTGATATGTAAAACATAAATATATAATTGATTCAAATAAGATTAATTTTAATATTATAACTTAATTTGTATAAAAAAATATTAAAAGATTATTATTTGATTTCTAATTCAAAGATATTGAATTTTAAATTAATTATTCTAAAATAATCTAAAATAAATATCTTTGAAATTGAAATTCTAAAATTACAATTAATGGTAAAATGCATTAAAATAATGTATCAATCAAAATGTCTTTCAACTCTATAAACTATCTATTATGTGGTTAAGTTTAGAAAAATTTAAAATAAATAATTGAGGTAAAATATCGAAAAAGAAATATTAACACTTCAAATAATATTGGAAATAGATGCAATTAATTTTCTGAATTAAATTGTTCATTGTTCACAAAAACGAAAGTAAAATTGGTTTCATTCTGCATAACACCTAAAAATAAAATGTTAGATTTTGTATTTCCCTTATCATTTTTTTACCATAGACAATGACAGATTAATAATCATTATATTTATCATGTAAATTTAACTATTTCATACTACTTGAAGTTTCATTTCATTAATTTTAAAAGATTTTTATTCCCATAGAGATCAATGCATTTCCCGCGACGATAGGGTATAACGCATCGGTCACGTCACCTAGCGGCATTTCAAATTTCGTCGTGCCGTTATTTTCGAGAAGATATTCGTCTTGTATTCATTAATTTTATATGTATATGTATATAAATAAATATTATTATAAATTTTTATAAAATGTACTCGATAAATTGTTCTTATACTAAATAAATTCATAAAAATAATGAATTGAATACGAACTACTATTCATTAATGTTTTTCATTAATCCATAGTTTTTATTGCTATAATGTTTGAGGTATTATTGACATTGATTTTATATATACTGCTTTTTCTTGCTTTTTTTAAAAATTCAATTTAAGAATTAACAGATTTTAAAATTGAATCAAATTATATTTCAACCACCCTCTTGGCGACAACAGAAAAAATGATGGTGAACATAAAACACGCGAAACATAAAAATTTGAAAATATTAAGTAATGCTCCTTTAAGCATTAAACTAAAAAATATATTTAATTTTAAAAATGTGTATTGTCTCATTTTAAAGGAATAATTAAAAAATGAAAAGTTTTACTAGAATTTTCCGCTTTTAATTAGCTCTCTTTGGCGAGAGTGGGTCCAAATAGGAACCAGCCTACAACAACTACTACCTTAACTTGCTTTTTCTATATCAATAAATGTATTTGTAATATTTAACGAGTTTTTTAAAACAACGCTAACTATAGTAAAACACCAACACAAAAATGGAAATTTCACACTGGAAATTTTTTAGATTACCATATTAGTAGAGCTTTCAATTCATAGCTTTGATGGAGTTACAGAGTGAAATAAGCACCTAAGTTTTAAAATGTAAATATATAAGTTAAACTGCCTTTTATGGTGGAATCACTTCTTTTTATTTTTTAAAAAAGAGAAAAATTTAGAAAAATCAAAATTGCTATTAGATATTAGAGGTTAATTCCCAGTGAACGGTACGCTCCTTGTACTGTACGCATATATACAATTATAATTAATTGTAAATAATATTGTATAAAATTATATTATTTGTATAAAATAATATAATTTTATATTATATAATTATATTAATTGTATATTGTATAATTATATTAATTGTATAAAAATAGCGTACCGTACGCTGGGATACAGCCGATATTAGAAAATAGTAATGTTAACTGAAACTGTGTTTATAAAATTGGTGGTGGGAAATTTATTTGTTTACAAAACAAAGCTGATTCTTAATGAGATTATTTTTGTTGAAATAATTGAAAAAAAAGTAAAGCATTTTGATAAAAACCATTATTTTTAATTAAATAGAAAAAATAATTAACCTCATATAGTTTCTAATAATCTGAAAAATTGGTGAGTTTCAGTTAAATATTTTTAAGACGAATGCTACTAGTATTTTTTTATTGTACAGAATTTAATACCCATGTTTATACATACATATTTTATTTTAATTTATGAATAATTTATTTAGATCAAAATGGATTATTTAACGGAAGAAGAATTGTTTGAACTTCAGCACCAAGATGAACTAGATGCGCTAAATGAATCGGAACATTTTGATAGTACGTTAGTTTTTTTATTTTTCAAAACAAATTTCATCAATAAAATTTTTCTTATTCACTAATGATGAAGTGTTTTTCTAGATTAGCTTTATGATAACCATTTATTGAAAAATATTCAAGTTTTATTTCATTTAATATAATAATTATTACATTTAATTTGCTTAAAGTGAATAATTACATCGATGTCACGTTACTTGGTTATTAATCACCTGCTATATGTTTAATATTTTCTTTGAATTACTGTGTGATCATATTAAGTAGATATTAATTTCTTATAAAATATCCATTTCGTTTTCTAAATAAGAACTGAGAATTTTGGTATTAAAACAAAATCCCCATTTTGTTGTTGATAATATGCTGTCAAACTTATGTAATTGTACATTTTAAATCTATATTACCTACAAATTCTCAAAAATATTAGATGATTAAAAATAAATAGTTAATAATTTAAATAATATTAAGAAAATTGTTAGTTATATAGATTATATATTATTTATTAATAATATAAAAAATATAATACTACATTTTCTATACAAAAGAAATATATTATGAGAGAAAAAGTAAAATTTAAATAATTTCTAACACTAAACAAATCAAATGTAAACAGTAATTTCAGGCAAATACTTTAGATTTCTAATAATTGAAAAAAATATATGCTCTTAATTATCATTATAATATGTAACACAATTAAAATTAGTTTAATGATTTGTATCTTAAAAAGACTGTTATTTAAAATGTATAGTATTTCTTTTATAAATTTTGATTAAAAAAATTAAATATCATGAGAAAGTTTATAAAGGAATAAATACAACTAATCTCTAAAAGGTATAAATTGAAAAAAAGCATATTTCTTTAGGAGGTTATAAAAAATTCACTTTAAGTTTTTGAAAGAAATCTAGTAAAATAAAAAGTGTGCACTGATATATTTCCTTGAACCAAGCCCAGAATTGGGCTTTACCTGTTAAATAAAAGCTATAGAAAGACTGTAAATGAAGCAGGGAACAACCAGAAGACCACTAACTTGACCTGCCACCCCCAGAAGTAAAATTTCACTTGGTGGACACTGAAATCATGACATTTATTGTACTCCAGCCAGCTTTAGTGATCTGTGTTTAAGATTAAGATCTGTAATCAAATTCACTACATTTTGGTAATAAGAATGACACCAAAATCCACCAGACCATTGTATCTTTAGTAAAAAGTATTAATTGCAATAAATTATTCAAATACACTTTGCAATAGCAGCAATTAAGTTTGTCTAAATAAAATGTAATTATAGTTTGAAACTTTAGGTCATTCTATGACATTTTTAAATTTAGATCTTTAGAAAAAAAAAAAAAAAAGTAGTAAAAAGCAAAAAATTACAAAATATCTAATCTTGTCAATGTTATTATGTGGCATCTTTACAATACAGTTAATTGATGTTAATTCAAACTATTTGTTAAAACTCATGTATTATTAATTTAAAATGCACTTTCATAACCTTTAGCTTATATGTTATCTAAAATAAAAGTTGTTAGATGTACATGGTAAAAATATTCCTATAAAATCAAAAATATGTAATTTAAACATTTTAAAAACAAAAAAAAGCTGCAAACAAACTTTTCCCAATAAATAAAAAGTAACATAATAAAAGAGCATTTTTTTCAAAATATATTTGTAGACTTGAAAAAAATTTATATACATTTTTGATAAGATCAATTTTAGGGAGTTTTCGAAACTTTAAATTTGTGCTATAAATTGTTAAAAAAATTGCACTGTTACTAAAATGACTATATAAGTCTAATTTATATAAATTTTTATGATTTTTCAACTGAAATATGTAAATAAAATTAATTGAATTCTTAGAATTGTATGATACTGGTATGTTTTTCATGATTCGCAAATACATATTTTATTTTGCAACATATGAAAATTTTAATAATTCAATTCCTACCAAAAATTCTTTGAAAATTTGTAAAATTGATGCAGAAGAATCATCAGATTCTAATTCTAAAAATAATCAATGAAGTCAAATTAATCAATCTGTGGATACAACTGGAAGCAAAGTTCTGAATGACGCATCTGGTAAAAATTAAAATTTACTTTATATGATTGTTTAAAGTGATTTTTAATATTTCTAATAGTCACTTTAGATATATATTTGTACATTATTTTAAACTTTGTGTAATGTAATTCATTATTTCTTAGGAGATTGATACTGTTCCATTTTGGGGGCCATTGGTGATATTTCTGTTTATCAAATTACCAAATAAAAAAATAAGCAATGGGATATTTATTATTATTCATGAAGAATAATTTTATTTAGAATAAATATTCTAGAAATTTCTGAAGAAGTAATTGCCAAATAATAAAATGTTTAATAAGCGAAAAAGAAAAATATAAAAAAGAATAGCAAAAACTGAAAAGAAAGAGAGGTAAGAAATATCAACAATAAAAACAATGAAACATATAACTTGATCACATTTGGAAAAGGAAAATGTTTTGGTTTGCCAAAGTGGGTCATTTCATTATATATTGATAATTATGCAATATATCACAGATATGGCATTTATTTTACAGTCCCTCATTATAGAAAAGTATTTAGAAGCAAAGATATAGAGAAAAAAAGACATAAAGCTACTGTGAAATTTAATATAATTCCATTGAAAAGATTAAATTTAAATTGAAAACAACGATTTTTATATAACCCATTTTTTTAAAAATTATTTTTTGTATGTAGATTGAAGGTCTTTTAATTTAATTTAAAAAAATTATTTGTAAGAAACATTAAGATTTCTTTACTTATTATTAATTTTTCTTAATCAATATTTTTTTCTTTTCTGTAACAGAAATAGTTTAAGAAAACATTTTATTTTGATACATTTTTACATTTTGCACAATTTATTTTTACATTTGCTGGTAACATTGATTTTTTTTTTATTAAGATATAGATATCCAAAGTCAATTAGCGTCAAGAGTTGATTCTCTGTATTCTCAAGAAGAGGAAAAAGAGAATTTAATCAAGAAGAAAGAAACTGATGATTTTCCAGATCTTGGTGTAAAAAATTCTAAAAGAAACATATTAGTAACTATTTGCAAAGAAGAAATTTTGGGTGAATAATGAAATTTTATTGTTTTGGTAGCTCATTATGCTAGAACATCCAAAATAACTAAGTATAACTTTATAATTGAAAACACAAAATATAGTGATTTCTAAGACCAAGATAGTGTACTATAAATATTTATTTCTCATTATGTAATACACAGGTACAATAAATGTACATAATAAAAGTAAATACACTAATTTTGAGTGACAATTTAAATGAGAGTTTAAAAGTTTCAAATTTTTATAAATGCAAATTACAAATAAAAAAAAAAGTTGTATGAAAGACCAATGTATTTGTATTTTGTTTAGAGTTGTCAATTTCTATCTAGTAATATGGATTTATCATTACATTTTGTGAAATTACTAATATAAATTTCATTGAATTATACTTGATTAAGAAACATGAGAAATTTGATAATTCATATCTTTGTAAATATTATTTATAAAACAAATCTAAGAATAATTTCGTTGTTCAGAGCATATGTAATAAATTTAAATACTCTTTAAATGCAAATTATTAGTTTGGGGAAAAAGTAATCCATTATTTTTTCGGTAGACGTCTGTAGTGAACGATATCTCGTGAGGTATCTATCAAACAATTTCAGATTTATGCTCGTTGGAAAGGTGACATTTGACACTAAAATATCCTCTTGCGGTTTGTTGTTTGATTAATTCAGTTACAAGTACAAGGTTTTAAAAATGGAAGACAACAAACAGAAAATTCGATACATTTTCGTTTTTCTCTTGTAACGTCGAAAAAGATAGCCGAGTGGCTAAAATTGTGAAAGGTGTTTATCGTCCTATATAAGACTGTAACAACCAGTTAGGTACAATTTTTGTTTCGTCGATTCCGTTCAGGTATTTTTGATGTTAGAGATGCACCTTGCATGTGGATACAGCATCGTCGAAAATGTCTATAAAATATCAAAAATGATCGAAGTTAACCGCATGTCAGCAATCGTAACACGCAATACCTAAAAATCTACATGAAAGATGTTTTAAACCTTTTTACAAAGTGAATCCAAAAGAAGTTATATAAAGTTCACGTAAAAATAATGGATTTCTTTTTCCCCAACCTAATATTAAGGAAAAATGTTTTCCTGTCAAAATATAATGATGCTTCAAATTTTTGTTATATATTACTTGTGATTGTTGGCTCTAAATTGATTGCATATTTTTAAAAATTTGTAAATGAAAATTAATGAAAAATATATTTTTACTTAATATTTACAAGATCCCAGACAATTAAATTTAAAGGACTTTATTAATATGAATAATTTTTGTATTTGTGGACAGCAAATCTAAAATTACTGATTAAAATTTTAAAAAAAATGTTGAAAATATATAATTTTATATTTTTTAATTATAAATAAAAGTATGCAATAAATTTTAATATACAAAAATAGTATATTTAATCCATTTGAAATTCAATATAATTTAAGTATACTCTGATAACTAATTTTTACTGTCCTTAAATTATAAATCAAACATGAATCAGTCTTTAAAATACAGGTTCTTAAAAAATTAGCTTTCTTATGCTAGAAACAAGAGTTAATGGACTAATAAGTCAAATCAAATATAAAAACAAAACAATAGAAAATAAAATTTTTTATTGAAATTTTTAAACCAATTAAAAATTCAAATTAGTAGTATTTTTTTCAGAAGGTTGAAAGCTGTAAAGATTAAAACATAATTTATTTAAAATAGTATAAATTCTGTTGGATATTAATATAAATTAAATACTAAAAATTGATTGAATTTAGAAATAGATAATCATAATTTGCAAAAATGTTAAATAATATTTATTATTTTAATTTTTCATTACTTTTTTTATTAGAATCTATGTAATATTTATTAGAATTAATTATTAGAATCATTCAATCATAAATAATTAGAATTTCATTATTAATCCCTAGAATTTTAATAAATTAATTTTTAAAAAGTGTATTTAAGCATATTTTCAGAAGAAATGTGCTGTGTTTAAAAATTGCTTTTTAAACATATAGCACATTTTTCCAGTTTTTTAATATTTCTTTATTTTTATTTATGTATCTATTAATATATAAATTTATGATACATTAAAAATGAATTATTTTTTAAAAATAATTATAGGTTAAAGTAATGAATGCTTGATAAGTAATTGTAATTGAGGTAGATTCTTAATACACAAAGGGAAATAGAATTATAAATTTTGGAATTAAACTCTGAAAAATTAAACCCTTTATTTGAAATATCATTATATAAATTATGTTGCAAACCACATAATAATATTTTTCTCAGCTGTATCCAATATAGATATATATGCTCCTTTCTAAGTTGATTTCTTGGTCTAACAGTATAATAAATTTTAAAAATTGTAGTATTAGTATATAAAATTTTAAATTTGTAAAATCAGAAGATTCTTTTTACTAGATATATGTTTCAGTTTATGAACAGAAACATATCTACTGTTGAAATAAAAATTATTTTTAAATTTCAGTATATTATTTTTATAATAATGAATGTTTTTTTCCATGTGTGATCTTTATTCTATTTGTGTCAAAGTAAAATGGTGAATCATAAAATTATGTGAATGATATTTAATTTGAGGAATAAAATGTTTTCCATTGTTTTTTTACTGAATATAAACAGATTTTGTATTTTAAATGTTTCATAACATTTTTTTAATACTTGCATTTATTTTTTCTATTAGAAAATCGTTCTGCTAGAAGAAAATTCTTTCATCTTCCTCAGATGGAAATTTTTAAAGATCTATTTGCTGATATAGATTCAGTAATTGATTTGGGACCGAGTGAAAGATTATTACCTCAAAAGGATAAAAGGAAAGTCTTTTGTTTATCTGGTGAGCCTCATTCTGAAAATAAAGGTTATATTTTTTATTTGTTTATTAAAGTAAAATACTTCTCTTTTAAATTTTTACAATAAAATGGTAAATATTTTTCATGAATAAATTAATTAATTAGGGGAATAAATGAATTTTTTAGCTGTAATTTGAAATCATTAGTGTCTTCTGAAATAGAAAATTTTATTAATAGGATTATTCTCAGAATTTTTGTTTCTAATTATTCATTAGTTTGAAGTTCAGAATTATTTTACATAATTTTTAGATTAGTTTCTAAATATCCAATTTTTTACAGATTGTAATAGTTTTTTTTGTACTTAGTTTTAATATTTCAAAATTAAATAAAAATAATTAAGCAGTACAATAATCTCTTAATTCTTAAGTATATTCTTGGTTTTCCCAAAAAATATTTAGACTAAATAATTAATTTTTTACATTAAACCTATTTGCTATTTATTTTGATTGATTGCTATTATGATAAAGTTTTAGTTATTATTTTTTTTAACTTTTCAAGGTAAGCAGCTTAACTTGAGGCCATTGCTCTGATTATTCATTAGTAGTTCAATATTTTGTCAATTTAAAGGGAATTTTAGAACTTTATTTTCATTCAGAACATTTTATGTTTATTTCAACAACATTATTCTAATTCTATTTCAAAATAAATCTTTCTAGATCTAATGTGCAGAAAGCAATAGCTTTCTGAATATAAACCTGTATGGCTATGTTGCAAATATTTTCTAATTGATAGACAAAATGTTTTTTTTTAACAAAATTTTTTTGTCTGTAAATTATTTTTTCTGACTCTTTTAATTCAATTCTATAATATTTTACATTTAAAGTTTTATATTTAACTCTATATTCTTTTTAATACTTTGAAAAGTTTCTTAATCAGTTCAGCTTTTTGTAATGTTATCCTAAAGAAAAACTGCCATGATAAAACAGTAGTATAATTTTGAATTTTCAGTAAAATATCTACTGTTGAAATAAAAATTAGTTTATAAATTTCAGTATATTATTTTTATAATAATGAGTGTTTTTTTCCATGTGTGTTCTTTATTCTTTTTGTGTCAAAGTAAAATGGTGAATTATAAAATTATGTAAATAATATTAAATTTCAAGAATAAAATGTTTTCCATTGTTTTTTCATTGAATATAAACAGATTTGGTATTTTAAATGTTTCATAACGTTTTTTAATACATACATTCATTTTTTCTATTAGAAAAGGATTTTTCTGGAAGAAGAATTTTTTATATTCCTGAGAATGAATTTATTGAAATTCAAACATTTGATATCGAACCAGTAAAACATTTGGAAGCGAGTGAAAGTTTATTACCTCAAAATGATAAAAGGAAAGCCTCTTGTTTATCTGATGAAGAGCCTGATTCTGAAAATAAAGGTTATTTTTTTTATTTGTATATTAAAGTGAAATACTTCTCTTTTAAATTTTAACTATAAAATGGTAAATATTTTTGATGAATAAATTAATTAATCAAGGAAATAAATGAAATTTCTAGCTATTATTTAAAATCATTAGTGTTTTCTGAAATCAAAAATTTTATTAATAGATTATTATTCTCAGAATTTTTGTTCTAATTATTCATTAGTTTGAACTTCAGAATTATTTTACATAATTTTTAGATTAGTTTCTAACTATCCAATTTTTTACAGATTGTAATAGTTTTTTTTTGTACTTAATTTTAATATTTCAAAATTAAATAAATATAATTAAGCAGTACAATAATCTCTTTATTCTTAAGTATATTTTTAGTTTTCCCAAAAAATATTTAGACAAAATAATTTATTTTTTACATTAAACCTATTTGCTATTTATTTTGATTGATTGCTATTATGATAAAGTTTTAGTTATTGTTTTTTTTAACTTCTCTAGAAAAGCTTTGGCAACTTGAGGCCATAGTTCTGATTATTCGTTAGGAGTTCAATACTTTGTCAATTTAAAGTGAACTTTAGGAATTTTATTTCCATTCAGAACATTTTATCTTTATTACCACAACATTATTCTAATTCTATTTCAAACTAAATCTTTCTAGTCCTAGTTTGCAAAAAGCAATAACTTTCTGAAGATAAACTTATATGGCTATGTTGCAAAGATTTTCTAATTAATAGACAAAATATGTTTTTTTTTAACAATAAAATTTTTTTTATCTGTAAATTATTTTTTCTGACTCTTTTAATTCTATTCAATAACTTTTTAGGTTTAAAGTTTTATTTTTAACGCTATATTCTTTTTAATACATTGAAAAGTTTCTTAATCAGTTCAGCTTTTTGTAATATTATCCTAAAGAAAAATTGCCGTGATTAAACAGTATTATAATTTTGAATTTTCAGTTATTTTAATTGACATTGTTGGTTTTTGTTTTTTAATATAAATGCACTTTATTTGATTCAATTTTTTTATATTATCAAATTTTTTGTCAAGTCATTTAAGATTATTTGTATAGAATGCATTAGTTGTCTGTCAGTGCTGATAAACAGAATTTATAATACTTTTTTATGCTGTTTCTAAACTTAAATATAATAAAATATCTATATTTGCAGTTTTATAATAATTTTTTTTCATTTAATTATTATTGAAAACTTGTTTAATTTTGGTAGCAAAGAAAAGATGTTCTGTAGATGATAGTTTCGTTGAAAGTTTTTTGCGTGGTAAGATACAGAGTCAAGCAAGACCATCTTTATTTTCTGAAATAATTTCTTCAGAGAAACTTCCATTAACAAGATCAGATGGACGTCGTATATATTTTACTGTGAATGAAGAAGAATTGGAGTCTAATGTATGTATATTTTGATTTTTATAGGTTTTTTTAATGTGCTTCTCTGATGAAATTTATTTATTTTATTTTTTATTTATAGGTACTTACTTTCAGTCAAAAAACTAGTTCTTTATTAACAGTGCCAATTGATGATTTGAAATCCCAGTGTTTCCTTATGGTATGTTTATTCAAAATTCTGCAGTTTGGTTTGTTTGTACTTCTTACAAATTTAATGATCCAGCTTTTCAAAAATGCTGTCTTAAGTATACATTACAATCAACTATTACAAATTACGATCATTATCTTTCCATATTTGTAATAAGGATTAAAGCTTAGTAAATGAAATTGTACTTAAATAGTGCTTTGCTTTTTTACAATTGAATTGCTTTCCTCTTTCTTAATACAGTACTTTGTATTTCTGCTACTAAAATTTTATAATTATATTTGTATTGGAATAATGACTTTATTGAAATTTGCTTGTTAATTTATTTAATTATTCATTTCAAATTATACTATGTTAAAATGAAAACTGATGCATGTACAAATTAAAAATATCCTAATTTTATTAGTTATTATGAACTTTACTTAAATTTACATATTTAATCCCATCTGATTTATGAAAATATGTAAAAGCTTTGCTTAGTTAAGATTTAGCACAGTTTTTTAAAATAAATCATTATGGGATGTGTTATTCAAAATTTTAAAATTTAATATCTTATATTAATTGATACTTTTTCAAATTTTGGTTTGTACATTTGTTGATTTTTTCAAAAATGTAAAAATGTATAATTTTAAACATTTTTTTTCATATTCTAAATTTAAATTGTAATATTTCAATATTCTTTTAATTTATTCAGAATTAATAAATATTTTAATAATATTTAATGTAAAAAACTATAAAAAATTAACATATATAAAGTCTTCAGTTGTATAATTTCACAAAATGCTTTATTTTAATAATATTATTTGCTTTTCTTGTAATCATGTAAATTACATAATTTTTATTCGTTTCAATAATAGGAAGAAGAACTTTTGAAGAAACAAGATAATGATTGCTCTATTAATAAAGTTAATGAAATGGAAGTAGATACTCCTGTTGAGGAAGTCATAAATGGAAATGTAGAAAGTGATTTATGGGTGGAAAAGTATCATCCTACTTCTTACATGCATCTTTTAAGTGAAGAGGTATTAAACTGAAAAATTCCTGCATATATATAATCTTTTTTAAATTATTTTTTTAATTTCTTTAATTTTATAAAAAGTATAAATAAATAATTTTCTGTTATTTCTAAAATGATATTTTGAATATTTGAATTTTTTAAAATTTTGAATGGAAGATTGTTATTTATTTTAATATTTTTATTTTGACAGGGTATAAATAGAACTCTTCTTCAGTGGTTAAAATTATGGGATAAAGTCGTATTTGGGAAAGATAAAAAGTTGAAAAAGAAAACTGAAAACAATAAAAAGGACATTAAAAAGCAAATGAAATTTCAGAAGCATGGAGAACTAATTGAGGTTTCTGTTTTTATTTCTTTAGTAACTAATAAATTTGTATCTAAATTTTTTAACAGTCTTTCTACCTTATGAAAATTAAAGCATTTTATTGACAGGCAATTAAATTTTTGATTAAAGATAGTAACTATTAAGTAATCAGAATTCTTTTAAAAAATGTCTTTCTTCTTTCATTATATTGAAACATTTTGATCCATCTAAAGCATTAATTTAAATCTTGTATTTTGAAATTAAATATTTTCTTTTAAAAAACAAAATCTCAACTTATTGTAATTTAGTAAAAACATATTAATATTCTATTTATTTTGTGTTAATATATGTGTGTTCCCATTTGTGCATATGAAACAAATATATTTTGTTTATAATAATAATAATAGTATATATATTTTTAAGTATTTTTATGGAATTTTTTAATTTTTTTGTATAGGATTTAGATGAACATGGAAGACCTCATCATAAAGTAAAAATTTCTTTATTTTATTGTAAACTTATTCTAGTTTAATTTAAATATGCAATTTTTGCATTTATAAAATGTTCGCTATTTCAGGTTGCTTTTCTTTGTGGTTCACCTGGTTTAGGCAAAACTACTCTGGGTAATATTATAGCTAAACAGGCAGGTTATAATGTTGTTGAAATAAATGCAAGGTATATAAAAAATATTTTTGAAATTATATGTTTAAATATTTATTAAAATGTGAAAACTGTTAATATAACCATTTCTTCCAGTGATGATCGAAACCCAGAAGTGTTTAGAACTAGTTTAGAGGCTGCAACTCAAATGAAATCGGTGTTGGACAAAGATCATCGACCTAATTGCTTAGTTCTTGATGAAATTGATGGTGCACCTGCTGTAAGTAAATCTGTGATAAATATCTGTGATCTGTATCAATTCTGTGATCTGTGATCAGTATTTTTTCTTTTAAGCATCATTTATAAAAATGTAATTTTTTGTGGTTAAAATTTTACTTTAAATAAAAGTATTTGAGACTATCTATTTAAAAATATTTCAAGTAATTAATTTAATTCAAAATTTCATCAATATATGTAAAAAATATGTAGTTTGTTCTACAAAACTCCACTTTCACATATTGAACAAAATAGGTTATGAAAATCAGAAATTTTTTTGAATTAACCAACAAACTTATAAATGCTGGAAATCCTTGTTATTAAGTCATAATTGTATATTTATCCCTCTTATTATTACCATAACAAAGAAAAACTGTTGAATTATATTTTATAGTTGATTTGTGTCAGTTAGTTTCCTAATTAGTAATTGAATATTTATAATTGTTAGTTGCTTATTTAGACAACTTTGTATATTATCCAGGGCTTACTGTATTATTTATTTTCCTTTTAAAATTAAAAATTTTGTGCTTTAAAAACAAAGAAAGATTTTTTTAATAAATATTTGTTAATTTTAAAATGATGAAATTTTTATTTTGATAATTTAAATTAAATTTAGAGTTCTAGATAAAGCAGTTTTTAAATATAAAACACAATGCATTTACCTTAATTTTCCTTTCTTATACAAGTATTGAAATTATAAGTAATTTAAAGTATTTCTGATTTAAATGTTTTGTAATGTTTGAAAAAAATTAAAGAAATGTATAATTTTTATAATTTATTCAATGTGAAATACAATACTTTTTTTTTTATCTATCTTAATTATGTGTGGATATTGAGAGAAAATTTTAAGTAAGTTTTAATGCTTATCCATTATGATAATGACATTCTTTGAATGAAAAATGTGATTTCTTACTTTTTTAGTTGTTTTAATTAACCAGTCAAGAATCATTTTTGAATACTGAAAATACTCAAATAACTTAAAATTTGATATCTAAAAATGTAAAAATTGATTTGTATTAAAAGAAAAATTTAATGTTTCTGTATGTATAAGGAATTACTGTACTATTCCATTATACCCCTGCAATCAATCATTACAGCGATTGCTAAGCAATTTCTGTCAGAAATAAATCTAAGCATTTAGGTAAGATTTGTCAATAAATGATAATTATTTAGTTTATAAAATGTTTGTACTATTTTTTAGTAGTTTTTAAAAGTGTAAGCCTTTTTATACAATGCATGCGAATATTTACAACAGTAATTTTTTTTTCTTTCCCATTGGGTGTGATAATTATTCTACAAGGGTATAATGGAATTGTACCAGAATACCCATGAAAGCAATTCTTTTTCTTTAAATATTTCATAAATTGATTTTCATGTTTTAGGCATCCATCAATGTACTTTTATCTTTCATTAAATCTACTGGTGTACCTAAAGGTAAACAACGTAAGAAAGGTGATATCCCACTTTTAATGAGACCAATTATTTGCATTTGCAATGATCAGTAAGTTCTGATTTACAAAATATACTTTTCAATCTAATTAGTTTGTTCTTTTGTTATATATGTTCCCTTTATATAATTATTACTGGTACATTTATAATATCAGTAAAAAATGCATCTTACAAAATACAAGTGCAATGTGAATAATGCAAGGAATGTAAATTAATTATTTGATCTGATTATTCTGATTTTTTTTTATCTTACATAGTAATTTATTGTCTACAAAAATACAAAAAGTTTTTTTTTATTTAAGATTATATTGATCATTAAATTAAATTAAAAATCATCTTGACATTTGTTAAATTTTGTCATAGAAATACTAAAACTTAAAATTAAAGAGTACCTTATATTTACTAGGTTTTTGATTTCAAATAATATGTCTTTATCAATTAAGTTTTTCAGTTTAAAGTGATATAAATTTTATATAAGATGGTAAGAACCAATTTTATAATGATAAAAGGTCTAATAATCACTTTTAAAAATAGCTGACACATTTTGGAATTTTTAAACAAAATAAATATTTGGAATATTTTATCAAATAATGAGAGGGAAAATACTATGCTTTACATGCAACATAATATTTTAAATCAGTAAAATTATAAAATATTTATTTAATTTTTTTGTCGAGTGTTAGCCAGATTGACAGTATGGATGCGCTGCTCCATTTTTTCAACTGAACTGCAATTGGGTGTGGAGTGCGACTTCCTCAGTACACACATGCCATAGGTACCCATTTATTGGGTAGGCAATCATTCATACAAAGATGGGAGAGAGAGAAAGAAAAAGTACATCCATGCCTGAACTGGGATTCAAACCCAGACCTCCTATAATAAAATATCACATAAATTTAAAAATACGTATACCAATAAAATGCTTATTTGTATTTAAAAAAGTGATCATATAACATGTTTAAATAAAGCTATTATTAATTTATCATATAAGTAAATTTTAAATGCAAGTTTTATAAAGAAAAGTATTTTTCTAATTCTATTGAATTACTATTTAAGTAACACTTAAAAATTTCTTAAACTTTTCTATTCAATAGAATTTGAATAAAAAAGTATGCATAAGCAACACTAGTGCATAAGTAACACTTATGCATTCTTAGCTAAATGATAAAGTTTAGAATAAGTATTCTAAAAATATACCATAAAATATTTTTTAACATAATGAGGTGAAATGAATTATTAATCAGTTCTCACAATTGTTCTTGAGGTGCAAATTCAGATTACCTTGTTCTGATATCAAACTATTACCATTCTACTTACATTTTCTTTTTTAATCCTATTAAATTTCCTGCATTTATGGAATTCTATTATTCAGTTGATTCATATTGCAATAACTGTAAATATATATATATATATTTATAAAAATAAAATAAATTAAATTTTTTATATTTTATAATTTATTTTCTTACACTATTGTATGCTTATTGCATATCATTCAATAGTTCTATTTTGATGATTGTTAAATATGAAAAATTTAAGTTATTTTATTTTTAAAAGAAAATGCACACTTACTATCGATTTATTTTAATAACTATTATGTTTCATATAAAATGTTTTTTTGCAATCAGTAAAACTGTAAATCGAATTTTTTTTAAAAAATATTTTCTATTCTAGGCTAAGGACATAGAAATAACTTTACATTTTTTGGAGTAATCCATATAAACTTTTATGTGTACATTTTAATTGTTAATAATCAATAATTATGTGTCATCATTTTTTGTAATTTTAAAGTATATTATGGTATATTAGGCATTGCTAAGTTTTTTAGTTAATATTTTTATCTGTATTAGCTTGATAACTCCTTTTATAATTATATACTTATTGAAAAATTGTTTTGGGATCGTTATATATACTAAATACTTTTATAATATTTTTTTGTTTATAGATACAGTGCAGCATTAAAGCCTCTTCGGCAGTTAGCACTCATGTTAAATTTCCCTCCAACTTTACCTGCTCGCCTAACAGCCCGTCTACATGAAGTAAGTTCCAAAGTTTGGCATAGTTTCTAATAAATTGTCTTACTGAATAAGTTATTCATGTGATTTTAATTATGTTTATAAAGATCTTAAACTTTCATATGATTTAATTTTCATATAGGTAGCTTCCAAAGAAGGACTTGTTGCAGATATTGCAGCATTAACTAAATTATGTGAGAAAACTTGCAATGATATCCGCTCTTGTTTATCTACTCTTCAGGTACAAAGATTTATTTCTTATATATTTGCTTTAAGAAAATGCATGTTACACTGATAACAATTTTTTTACTTGTAAGAAACGCTTCTGTGATTAATTTTTATTGCTACATTGTGGATGGTTTAACTGCACAAAGTTGTAATAAAATATTTTGAAATATATGCTGTTTATTGCTTGTATAAGAGTTGTTTTTTTATATTTTATTTATTTATTTTTTTTTTTATATTTTTTTTTATACATAGAAAGTAATCTATTAAAATATAATATTTAAAGAAACGTAGAAAATTTTAAAATACTTACCTTATCAGATGTGTCTGAATAAAAATAATGGTCAAGATAAAGCCTAAGACTTTTCTCTCCGAAGTAAATAGTCTTTTCATTGATAAACAGTGAGCTTGTGTCTGACAATTTCTACTTTTGATTTAATAAAATTTTGATAAGTTGAAATCTTAATATTTTGATAAGTTTTATTTCAGTATTAAGTATATATACTAGTGTTAAACATTAATTTTAATGTTATTAATTTAGTAATTAAATATATTAGAAACTTTTTTTGCTCATACTTAGTTAAAAAAATTTTTTTTTATCAAAATACAGCTGTATTATAATTTATAGAAATGATATTCTTTCTTTTTGTTTATAAAAAAGGATATATTTACCGTTTTTTTCTCTTATATTTCTAATTTTTTTAAACACCACTAAATCAATAATGAAAATGCCATACCAGAACTAATTCCACTTTTTAATTCCTTATACACTTTACCTAAAATGTATAAGGCATTAAAAATTATTTCTGGTATGGCATTTTCAAAGAATATAATGAACAGTTTCTTGATAGTACTGGTGAAAATAAAATAAGCCTCAACATTTCTAAAAACATGTCCTTCAGATATTTTGTTTACTTATCCTATAATTTTAAGTTTACAGTTTTTCTTGAAATTTTTAACATTTGAAAGATTTTGTTGTAAAAATTTCACAAAATCTGTTTAATTGAGAGTTTTGAAGAATCAAATTAGCTATATGAGCATTTTATTCATGTACAGAAACAGTTGAATATCAAGTTTAATTCTTTGAGTATTTGAAATTGGTTTAAAAATTGTTATTGAGAAAATAATTATATTCAAGTTTGGTTTATGCTTTGCGAATTTTATGAAATTTGTCTATCAAACACTTGTGTCCACCTTTTAAGTGTAACTGATCATTTTTAATTTGTTTTTTCAATTGTTCTTAATGGTTTTTCACAACTGTACCACCTATTAATATTAACATGAATCATCCTATAATTATGACCATATTAATATGACCATATTATATATAATTTTAAATCTAGTTTAATTATTTTGTGAGGTTATTATTATTTTATTATCATAGAAATAATATCCTCTTAAATTTTAGAGCTTTAAAATTTCTTAAATAGATTTTGTGTGCATATTCTGTTTTTCTAGTAGATTCTTAATTAAAGAGGATTATCATGAATAGCCTACTATATTTAGATTGTTGATATCTTAATAACACCTATATAACATTAAGAATGTAAAATGTCTAAATATTACTAATAATAAATAAGTGATAATTTAAATGAAGAATGTTAAGCAAAAGTTTGAAAAATATAATAATGCTAATTGTTGTACATTCTCTGAATGTTTATTAAGTATTCAATAACATATATCTTGCCATTACAGTGCTTAATAAGCCCACCACAATTCTTTACAATGTTGAATTTTATATCTTGAAGTATTTCTACAAATTCCTATATTTAAAGACTATCCTTATTGGTTCATTTTTATAATTTAAATAATTTTATTATAATGAAAGAAAATGATTTATATATTTTTTTTTCAATAGGCTAGAAGTAATGAAGCAAATTTCTTTTCTTATATTTTATTATTTTGGATACTTAGAAGCTTTGAAATGATTATATATTTATTTTAATTTTTTATTAGTAAAAAATATTTTTTATTCTAATTCTTAATCATAAAATATTGCATGATTATATTCTCTATCAATGTTTTTATTGTTTGTAACACTTCCAACTTTCAGTCTTAAAACTGAATAGAATTATAACAAGGAATTCATAACATAATTAATTTATTCATTTTTGATTAACTGTTATAATAAATATCAATGTTGGATATTATTCTAATCATTTTAAAATATTAACAGATGAAACTTTATTTAGTGAAACATTTGTTTTTCTGTTCCGTTTCATAATGACCGAGTTGTTACTTTGTAAACAAATGTATTTTATGCAAACAAATATTATGTACTTTTTAAAATTTTTAGTTTGTTATCTTGGATTGATTTTATATAGGTTAAAACAAAATAAGTACTATTGAGACAAATTAGGTACTTTTGATCTTTTTTAGCATAATATTTATCAAACATATTCTTGATTGTCTAATTTATAAATTAAAAATTTTTATCTTCATTTTAGATTCTAACAAATTTTGTTAAATATGCCTTTAAATATTTATATAAATTTATTTACTTATTTCATTTAAATAAATATCTTATATAGCTTATTTAAATAAGTGGAGGATTTTCACGTTATCTTTATTATTGCTAAACAGGATACTATTATTTTAATATATTTTGCATTTATTGGCTTGTAAATTGAAATTAAATTTATCTTTTTTCCTTTATTATTAGTTTCTTCATCGGAAAAAGACTGTGCTTAAAGTTTCTGATGTTGAAGGACTGCATATTGGGCAGAAAGATATGCAAAAAAGCTTATTTGCTGTTTGGCAAGATATTTTTCATTACACAGATAAAAAATCGTAAGTTTCTTAACTTACAGCTGCTAATATATTTCTTTTAATTTGTTGATATTAGATATTCATTTATTTAAGTATTTTTCTTTTTTTGCAGATTTAACAACATTTTTCACACAATTCAAGCATTTGGTGATTATGAAAAAGTTTATGTTGGCATGTTTGAAAATTATTTGAATATCAAATTTAAGCATAGAAATATTGATACGGTATGCAACTACTTTGTGTTCTTTAAATAATCAGTTTAAACATTATTTAGATATTAAATTTAGCTTTTCATTTTTATGTTTCAAAATAAGAATGAATTATTATTTTTTGGTATAAGTTTTAAAATTTACCACTAAAAATTTAATTGAAGTATATTTTCAATGATCTTGTTATCATTGTATGATTTTTTCCATACCCAACTAGCTTAAAATTTCAATTTTTTCATTAGAATAATAATTTGTATAATTTAAAACTATATACAAAAGTTATGAATTAATCACAAAGTAATTAATTAACCACAAATTATTATTTACTTGAAGAATGTTATACATTCAGTTTTACCAAAAATTCTATTAAAAAAAACATTTTAGATTGGTGCATTCACCCATATAGTTTTACAAAATTGAATGTAATGACATTTTATTTTTCAGAATAAAAATGTTATAGGCTATTGTTTTATATGGCTTATTAAAAGAATAATTTTACCAAATTATTGAAATACTATAACTGAATTTGTTTTAATTAATGTATTTTTATAAATTTACTTCTTTTTTATTAAAGCTCTAACAGAAACTTATATTTTAAAAAATATAATGTGCTGTTTAAAAAAAAATCCCTTTTTATTGCAATTGAATTATGTATTTGTCGACAACTTTTTGAAGTGAAAAATATGTTGTTGTATTTTACTATAATTTATTATGAGTTTTGATTTTTATGAGTTTGAGTTTTTCTAAATTAACACTTCACTTTTAAGTGATTGGCAATGTTTTTGTTTTGTTTAGAATACGGATGTGAAGAAAATAAATAATGGTTGTGTGTTAGAATGTTCTAATGTTATTTTTTTAATATAAAATAGTTATGAAGAGACAAAATTGGTTAAATTTAGTCATATCTAACATACGTAAATAAATCAAATTATTTGTAACAAATATTTTATAGTTTATAGAAGCAATTATATTACTTATTTTGATAAATTTATTGATTACTTTGTATATTTTTCTTATTTATTTTTTCTTATATGTTCAGCTTTTTGAATGGAAATATTTAAATTTATTAAATGCATTTTTTAAAGTTTTTTTTCTTTAAATATTTTTCTTTAATAAGTGACAATATATAAATTTAACACCTACAACTAGTATTTTTCTTAAAATTTAAACTGTAAAAATTGAGTAAAATTAGTATTTTTAAAAGTTATTCTAAAATTATAATTTTGTGTTGATTATTTATAAATTAAGTATTGATAAATATTAATATATTTAAAATTTTGTTTTTCTTTTGGATCAGGTATGGCAAGGTGCTGAATGGATGTGTTTTGGAGATATTATTCAACAGCAAATTGCTCACAGTCAATTGTACTTTTTACTGCCATATCTTCCTTATCCAGCTGTTGCCTTTCATATGCTTTATTCTTCTAATACATTTGCTCATATATCATATCCTTCAGCATACTATGAAGTAAGTTAATATTAAGAATGGATTTTTATTGATTGTGTTTGAATAATTTAATTGAATTCTTTGACTTACTTTAGTGTATCATTTGCAGCACAGAGCAAAAGGATCACAGCTATCAAACACTCTGTCTAGCATGATTAAAGATATGGTGACATCCTTAAAAACTTTCTTAAACCCTACCATGTTGCTCATTGATGTGTTTCCTTTCTTAATAGAAATAATAAAACCGAACTTGAGACCAGTAAGTACTTTTTGTTTAAATGTTAATACATTTTTTCATCCAAATAAATGAAAATATTATATAAACAGTTGTGGAATGAATCTGTTTGGAAATCCAGCAAATTTTTTTTTAAAATTTTATTCGCCAATTTTAAATTTCTGTTGTTGATATTAGGAACTTCTGATTTGCTGTGATAATATGTGGCCTCTTTTTTTTTTTTTTTTTTTTTTTTTTTTTTTAAATCTATTTAAAATTTTTTAGGAGAAAAATCTTTTATTTAAATAAAAGATATGATGCTAGAAAGAAGGATAGAATATCTTAAATAAATATTTATTATAAGCATCAGACCACAAGAAATAAAGCAAATCTTTTAATTTAAAATTTTATAAATTACTATAGAGTTCAATTAAGATAAGTTTCTAAAGTTGTGGCTTTTATAGTTTTTAAATATGATGTATATTGATTTATAGTGCTAGTTTTTTTGTCTTGATTATTGATTTTTAAAGAATAGAAAGAAAATTAAATTATTGAATCAAAATATGCATATTTTGATGTTCAATATGTAAATAAATGATTGCCTAATAGATTAAGCTTTTTGACTTGGATTCTAATTGGCTTATCATTTTCCTTTATCTAATTTAGATGTTAAAATTATTACTTTTTTCATGTTCTTTCACCCTTACAATAACATGTTAAAAATTATTCTTTCTTACTGGTCATAAATGTATACAATTTCTTTTAATACATTATTTATATTTTAATTAGTATAAAAATGTGTTTTTATAAAATTTGCTATCATATACAAACTTTTTGTTATAAAAGCATATACGTTTTTAAATAAAATAAGTATCCTAAAATTGATTAATAAAAAATTATTTGTAGGTGAATACTCAGTTGTATAGCGAGCGAGAAAAAGGTGAACTTCGCAGGGTTATTGAGTTGATGCTTGCTTTTAATTTAAGCTATCATCAAGAACGTTCATTTGATGGCACATATAACTACATTTTGGATCCGTTAGTACATTTCTTATTTTTATGTATAAAATGTGTTTTATGTATTTATATTTTGTATTTTTGTTATTATTCCACTCTTTTTCTCTGTCTTTCTTATTTTTATGTAACATGTGTATTTTACATACATTAAACTGAAGGATAATTTATGTTTATTTACATTGCAGAAATATTGAAGAAATCGTGAGATTCAGTGATATAAAACCAAAGCGAATTCTAACTTATTCTGCCAAACAAATGATTGCAAGAGAAGTAAGATTGTTTGAATTATTGTTTACTAATTAAATTTATTTGAAATGTTATTCATTTGTTTTAATTACATTGGTAGGTTGAGATGGAGCAAATGAGAAAAGGAGACTCTGGAGCTGACGAAAAAGCTGTGAAGCTTGTAAGGAACGTTACAAATAATTCTCAGGAGCCTAAAATAATGTCGAAGAAAGATAATATGGCAGAAAAAGTATGCATATTTCGATGGGTAAAACTTTTATAAACAGTGCTTGGTATTTGATATTAATTAATGTTTCTAATTACTTTTTAGCCTGTAGTTGATTTCTTTGGAAGGGTTGTTGTACAAAAAGCAAAACAGAATGCGACAAGTAAGTGAGCTTACTTTAAAAAATTAAATTGATACTTCTACTGCATTTAGAAATATAGATTACTTTTCCAGCATTATTATTTTTTACTTACATATAAAATTGTTATTTTTAAACTAACTTTATATGAATAATAACAGTATAATGAAAGACATAGTGTAATAAATAGAATTACATATTTGAAATTATATAAAAAAAAAAAATGCTACATTTTCTATGCATTGAAAGTTAATGCATACATACTAATGGCCTTTGCATTTGCTACATCATGAAAAAATGCAAATAACAAAATATTTATTAAATAAACATATTATGTAGAGAGTAATAAGCAATTACATTTTGAAAACATTTGTGAGTATAGATCTGGAGGAACTAGTATATAGAACCATCACCTTTGGCATCAACAATTATACACCTAAGTATTGAGATAAATAGAGTGAGAGATTAACATGTACAAGTATGGTGATTGGCACATGCTGGTGAGTTTGTGGCCCAGCAATTATTGACAAGATGGTTTCTGTTGGGGAGAGATCTGCATAATCTGCTGATCAGAGAAACAAATGGAAAATTTCTTTATCGAGGATGATCTGTACAATACTGGCAATATGCAATTTTGGATTATGTGGTCAAATAAAGATTTTGAAAGTTGTAAGCATTAACACAATGGAAATGTAACAATTCAAAATACCATTCGTGTGAACAAGAAATGATTTAGTTGTATATCCAAGGGAACCTTATACAATTACTCAAGATGATGAGCTAGTATGACATTGTCAAATGCACTTTGGAAATGTGCTATATTTAAATTTCTGTAAACACAAATGCTGTAAATGTAACTGGTGATGCTGTAAATGTGACTGGGAATTGTTTGTAAATAAGATAGTATTCCACTTTAGGCATTATGTTTTGGCTTTTCATTGATCATCATCTAGCATATTGTTTTAGGTTGACTATTGTAGGCATGCTTGTTCGAAATGTACCAACAATAGTACCTGAAATCATAAATTCTGAGTTGATAGTCCCTGCTTCTGAAAATCTTATGGAATTACTCATGCAAATTCCTGTACAGCAAATGAAACCATTACTTGAATTTGGGCACATGATCTTTTTGAAAAACCCATTCCAGTTACATGGGAAATATGACCTTATCAGCCATTTTTGATAATTTGCTATTAAAATTCTGTACATCATTCTGTTTGATTATCCCAAATCTTCAGCTCTGCATACAGTCATAAGATCTCATTCTTTGCGAGCTGCAATTCAAACTCTATTAAGGTCAGGAACATGCTTATAACTATCTCTTCGAATGCAAGGCTTCTCAGCTTTTCACAAGACAACACTATTCAAGTGCAATTTGCTTATGAGAAATCTGCATACATTTTTTTAATTTAAACACATTACCTTTATTTCTGTTGTTGACTATTTTATATGAATGCATTGAAAGACTAATCATTTGTGTATCACATTATCTTCTTGCTGTGAAAACTTAAGAAGCAATTTTAATGATCACTACAATATACTTATATATATAGCTGTAGGGAATGTGTCATCATATTTTGTAGCTTAATAAGTACACCTTTAATAAGTACTATTGAACTGAATGTGAAAAGAAGAATAACAAGTTATTAGATTTAACAAGTACTATCTTAAAGTAAACATTTCTTTTTATGTAAGATACATTTTGAAATGTTTTAATGTGATACTTGAAACTTCTGAACCATTTAAAATATATATCTACTTATTATTTATCAATAACTATCTAATATTATATGACATCACACATTAAACATTTTAGTTAATAGTATTTAATTTACAACTATTGATATAGTTTATTTAATATAATTGCACTCACTCATAAGAATTTAATATGCAGAGGAAAATATTAATTTTTAGGCAGCCATCTGAATTAGAGAAACTGCAATTCATTTAGGGATAAATAGAACTTTGCAGATGGATTACATAACTGCCAATTATGGTTTCATGTTAAAAATGTGGGGGGAGGGGGAAAATTGTATCAAAATTGGCATTTACTGTGGTTGCATTTAACTTCAAATAAAATATATTTAAAACTACAATGCAAATGTATTTCTATGACTTTCAGAGGATGAATATATGATTCTGAGCATTTATGTTATGTCAGAAGATTTAAAAAGTATAATCAGTGAATATATGTTGCTTAAACATTTAATGTTCATCATTTTGTTGAATGTCAATGACTGGTGACGTTTATCATACTGGCGATTAAAAACTGTGCAAATAGTTCTAAGCCAGCCAAATAATTATTTGATGATTTGTATCCAACTGCCCTCTGTTATGATTTTCCCCAAAGAACTATATATTGCTTTTCCACTATGGATTCCACTATTGAGTAGTGACAATATCTTTCATGAAGATCATAACCTTGAGCAGTTTGATATAAATTATCAATTAATTGCTTGGAACTATTTATATTTTGGAATTGAAGAGTACTTCCATATATATCACATTTATAGTTGTGGACTTCAATCAAAGATTGGATTAATTGTATTAGAACATCAATGAATGTCATATTTCTGAAGTGAAAATTTTTTGGTTTGAACAGGGATTTAAGACACTGCACTGGTCTTCCATCTATAAATGTTGGTTTGAGTTGCTATTGGATATCAAGAAGAAATTCAAGATGCAATTGCAATAAGATTGCATGTTACAGCAGTTAGTCATATTTTTGTTTTAGTGTACCATGAGATTATAATATCGTTTCATTGACAATTATAATTCAATTATTGTGAACTTTGGATACTAATGAATATACTAGTACATTTTACAATATTTTAAAATTTGTTTTGGCTTTAAATTTCTTGTTAATGATTCTGATACAATAATTCTTAATGAATCTGATGAAAACATTTTTTTTATCTTTTATGTGAAATTTTTTGTTTTTTTCAATGATAAAATTTTTACATTTTTTCTTTCCGCATTTTATTTTAGTCAAAAAATTTTGTCGAAATTTTTTAATACGTTACATTTTTGTTCTTTATCTTTGGTCATGAGTGTATTTCATTTGATTATAGGAAATAATCACACAATTACTTCTAGTTAATAAATTAAAATTCCATTAAAGTTTAATGAAATTTCATGAAATCAGCATTGTATTTGAAATAAACTTATTTTAGCAAACATAATTTCTTTAATTATCTATTTAAGAATATATATATTTCAGTTTGAATTCTTATGCAGTCATTTTTGCAGAATCTTTACCCCTTTTTGTTTAATACAATAATTGCTTTATAATTTGTTATAATCAATTAGTGTTTTGTTTGTTTTTGAAATTTTATATTACAGCTTATTACATATTATCAGGTTGTGAAAGGAAAAACTATAAATTTTTTGCTATTAACTAGAGTATACTAAATTAGGACTGATTTACAAAAAAGAAAAATATAAAGAAATAAAAAAAGATTCTAATGTGATTGCAGAAAATACTTGATCTGATTGAAATCGATTTTAGAATTTATTATACATTCAGAAATTATTACTTGTCTAATGTAAATTTTTAATGCATTTAATGTTTTTCTGTAAATAATATCCAATGTATTGTTTCTGCACTACTTCTTCAGTTAAATTTTTAATGCAGATTTTAATTCCGTTTAGTATAATATAGTGCGACCGCCAGGAGATGGCGGGTGTGACGTAAGAGTCACGTGTTATCAGAGAAGTCTATTTCAACAATTTAGGGAATGGAGGAGGAAACGAGGAGAAAGCGCCTCAATCTAGGTTACCATATTTGGCTAATTTGCACCTTTTGATGTAGAATTTGTTCTGAATTGGTATCGAAAGCGATGTAGACTTTGCTTCATTTTAAAAAAATATACGCACATTATTAATGATGTTACGTTCTTTAGAACGCAATGTTTTCCCTTTTAGAGACATTATGTGTTGTTCTGAAAAGAACAGTTTTAATAAAAATAAAAATACTAAAAAGCAAGAGAGCGCGGAGAATACAACCTTCTAAGCTAAGTAGAAAGCAAAGACTGAAGAGGGGAAAATCGTGTTCTTCGCCAAAGAGAAGAACGGGCGAAGAATTTGTTTTAACCCTAAACTGCGAAATCATTTTACTGTCCAAACCTCTGAAAGAATGAACCCTTCCACCGGAGACAGATCTCACCCGCCTTCTCGTGGTGGTCGAATAATAACATTGTATTAATAATTTGTTTCAATTTTTAAAATTTTCATTTACTTTAAGGTATATGTATACACATACATGATATATTAAATCATTTTTAAATAAAATTATTAAATAAAATTTTTAAATAAAATTATTAAAAATAAAAAACGTAACATTTTAAATTCTGTGTGTGTGTGTTCTATAAATAATTCATTAGAGTTATTGGTCTTAGTATATTTAGTATTTGAATCATCTTGAACTTTAAATTGTTTCAAACAGTTTAATATTTAATTTTATAGATAATAAAGATCCTAGAGATGAAGAAGTCTGGTTT
>JAPDSC010063188.1:138378-184264 GCA_026290005.1 Latrodectus geometricus | reverse complement strand
TTAATTTTATAGATAATAAAGATCCTAGAGATGAAGAAGTCTGGTTTCATTTTAAAGAAGGTTACAGTAATGCTGTACGTAGAACAGTGTACATAAAAGATCTTTTATAGAATTCTATTTATTATATAATAAAAGGACAGTCTGTTGATTTGAAACATTTTTATTTTAAGTCAAATTCCATGTATAGATTTATTAACTACTTCTAGTGCTTAGCTGTGTTCACTATATAAACAAATTTACATATTATTTCACTGAATCATGTTGAGTCATGTAAGTGATTTCAACTGTCTTTAAAGTGCCTTATGATGTATGTTTAAATAGTGAAACAGTTGTTTCTTCTCAAAATCTCATATTACTTTCTTCTTTCATTTATGTTTCTTTGGTGACTGAAAAAAAGGAAAAGTGGGATTATTTACATTTCTTATTAATTTGAATGATGTGTTCATAGTTTTGAAATATTTTACCTCTAATTTTGTATTGTTTTTTTCTTAGGAATTATATCAATTATTAGTTTTATTTTTTCTATTAATTATTTGAATATGCTAATTATATTTGAATTCTATTAAATATTTAAAATGGTTTAAAATCGCTCCACTGCATTTTATTAAAATGCACAATATTAATTAATATTAATGTTGTATTGTTAATAAATATATAATAAGCCTTTGAATATTTGTAGCTTTTTACATCAGAAATTTTTTTATCATAATAAAAAATATTTACTGTAATTAATTTTAAATAAATTAGATTAAATTGTTACTACAAGTAATGTACAATCATTGTACCTATATGTTTATTTTTGTACTTTAAAAACATTTTTCACACATGATGCAACATTTTTCCAAATATGTTTTGTAAAATATGTTTAAGTATGCACATGTAATTTATTAATCTATTTTAACATTCTATGTAAATACATATGTTATGTATTTTTGTATTTTTATATATTAATATTAAATTTATGGTGTATTTTCAACATTTTTTTATATTAATTCTTTAATTTTTTTATTAATTGAAATATCATTAAACAAGTTTTATATGTTTCTAGTATAATTATAAGCATGAAATATGTAATAAAATATTTGTCCTGATTCCTGTATTTGTATTCATATTTATGTTTTAATATTACCCAAAAAAACTTAAGTTGTATTATGTATTTTCATGATATGATTTTTTCATATTTTTTACCTTTCTATCTTCTGATTGTTATGAAATGAACTAAAAAAATTTAAAATATGATGTGAAAATTTGAAATACATATTTAAATATAAAACTTTGTTCAATTTATTTTTGTGTTTTATACATAACTTGATTAAAGTTATTTTTACTTTTTATTAACTGAGTTGTTAAAAAACGTGTAGAGTTGTCTTTACATATGATAAGTATAATAAAATATTTATATAACATAAAAATCTTAATTTCATTGTATTGTGTGTACTTACCGTATTATCTTTACTACCTGAAGGTACTCTTAAAGAGGAATCTGAATCCCATCTTTGTAGCTCTTCTCTTACCATCTTTTCCATGTGATGCCTTTTTGCTTTTTCATCTAGGTCACCACTCTAAAAGGCATGAGTTATATTATAATACACTACAGCTGCTATTTTATTCAAAACAACACACAGTACAAAACAAATGAAATAAACTTTAATTTTTTATTCTTAAATGTACATTTAGAAATAAAATATTTTAATGAATATTTATATTTCATTCGATTGAAACAAGAAATATTTTATATAAACTTTAAGAAACATTTTGCCTTTATGTTTTGAATGTATTGCTGCTCATTTATTTTTTTCTTTTCACACTTTGTTTCATCATTAAAAAAAAAAAATCCAAATTTACATTGCTTTAGGTAAAAAGAGAACTCTAGGTAAGAAAAAATAAGGATTTTTTCTTATCTGAAATAGTATGGAACTCATTCTTATTGTACATATGTCTATTTCTTTCTTATATTATTATTTTAAAAATTCTAATTACATTTATTTTGTTTTTTAATTTTAAAGTACTAATTTTATGGGAAATAATCTTTTTTTTTTATATAATGCTATAATTTTTTAGAATTGTTTGATGTGACTCTTCAAATGTATTCTTCAATGGATAATTGAAATAATTTAGTTATTCAATAAATTTTAAAAGAAGTTTGTGTACTAAAAATGTAATAAATTTTAATACTCATAATTTTGATATGAAAGAAAATTTTTAAATTTATGTTACAGTAAAATATACTAAAGGATTCGCTTTTTAATTATCTATTTTACAAATTGAATTTTTTAGTTCTGTATTTTTCATTGATTGGGTATTATTTATTTTATTTGTAGGAAATAATAAGTTAGTATGAAAATAATAAATATTGATCAGTAGTTTTTGCTATTATTTGTTAAAGAAAATTGTATAACCATCTTTATTTTAAAGATAAATTGAAGTATGAAAAAGTACATATTGTGTTGTTGTTAAAAGCAACTTGAAATATTGTTAAATTAATATTTTAGGTTTAAAAGAGAAAATATTGCTCTTATTCTTTTATGTATATGTTAATTACAAATATTTTTATTAGTGTATTTTAAAATAGATTATTATTTCATCTTTTACTGAAGTAATTTTCTGCAAATTTAATATCAAAAATATAAAGAGAGCCTTCTTTTGATTTATGCTTTTTTAGATCTTTCTATGTATATTATTTTAGAGAAATTTTTAAATTTTATGCGCTAAATTTATAAGCTTTTGATTATAATTTTAAAGAAAATTCATTTTTCAGTTTCTGTTTTTACTAAAATTTCTTTTTACATAATGTTTAATAAATGTATTTTGTAAACTGCTTATAAAATTGCAATATTTATTGAATACAAATATTTATGTTCAATACATATTATAATTTTCCTAGCAGCTTAAATGTATTCATTATTGTTTGACCTTGTCATTATTTTATAACATATTTTCTTATAGTAGAAATAATTAATTATATTTTTTAGTCACATTATTTAATCATTGTCCAATATTAATATAAATTATATATTTATACAATATATGAGGGTTAAGTTTTATTTCTCAATTAAATTTACTTACAGCAAATGAGCTTTTCAAATAAGCATTGAAGATTATAAAATGAAAATTTACCTCTGAAATAGTATTAAGTATTTTGTTCATATTTTCCCTCCTTTTTATTTTTGCTCTATCCATTGCAGCCATTTTGTTCAGAACAGCATCAATTTTGGATACAATATTTCCTATAGAATTCTCCATTTTATCCACTCTTTCTGACAGACTGAAAAATAAAGACAAGTTGATTGTGTTAGAATAATCTTATTTTTACTCTTTTTTTATAAATTAGTAATCAAATTTTCTCTTAATGGTAAATTATTTAGATTTTGATTTTCATTAAATTTAATAAGATAGTAAAATGCATAAATTGATTGTTCATTCTAAATAAATACAATTTGGTTAATTTTGGGCTTTGAATATTAAGGAATTGTATCAAGATAACGTGCGTTTTTACTTTTCTACATTTTAGAAATTTTTATTTTAAAAGAAATTCATATGAATGACAAGTTGAGGATTTCTGTTTTTACTTATATATCCAATTCCTAAAAATGCAATTCTTTTCATTCATATAAATGTAGTAAAATAAACATATGATTTTAGAATAAGTTGGTTATAATGTATGATTTTAGAGGAAGTTGGGAATATGGCTAAGAGTTTTAAAAATAAAAATTTATTATGATTAAATTCCTAGTATTTAATAATATTTCAAAATTTAAAGCATAAAAAACATTCAAAATTTTAATGTTAGAAGTGTCTGTGTATTAATTTCTTTTTGATCTCAATAATGTTTATAAGTATGAGTAATTTTTATAAGTTAAATGTTTTTCTGAAAAACTTTATTTTAGTTAACATGACCAAAATATTTGAAAGAGAAGTTCTTGTATTACAAGTATGTATTAGTCAAATATATATTAACTCGCATGTATATTGTTTTAAATGAATGTTAAATGTACTTTTTCTTTATCCGTTATGTAAGAACATTTTTTTTATTATAAGTAACTAAATTTTAATTGAAACATTTCATAAAATGAGAATAACCTATGAGAAATTTTAAAGTGATGTTCAGTGTTATTCTGCAAATTTTTAATGGAAATCAAATAAAAACAATTGCTTAGGTAAAACATTTTAATAGGAAATGTTAAAAGTTCTTTTTTTAAATGCCGTGAAAAACTATCTAGAGGAAACAATTTGCACATTTGGGATTGATATTCAAAAAATACCCTAATTATTTTGCTAAAGTGATGGAAATTTTATTAATGCTATATATTATGAAAAATTTTGAACTGCATTGAAGTTAATTTTAATGAGAAAAATTATGTTTATTAAAAAATGAAATAATGATTTAAGTTTAAGTATTTGACATGTTTACCTAGTTTCTGTCGTAATTTTTAATTACTAAAGCCACTAATCTTAAATTTTTTATAAATATATTTCTTAACTATTAACAACATTCTTTTCATTGAAAATATTACTTAATATCAGAATTAAAATAAAATGTTATTTTCTAAATTGTTTATAATTCTTAAATCAGTAATTTTTTAAAAAAATATTAGGACCAATTTTGAATAAAATTAACTTTTATAATAATTGTGATGAATTAACACGATAGTAAATTTCACTAGCATTCTATTTTATTGATTAAACTTTTTTGGGTTTCGATTTTTAAAATAAAAACGATTTATAAACTTGAATTTATAGTTATAGAAATTAGATTAAGTTATAATAATAACAAATTCAAGTTTTTTCAGTTAAAATATAATAGTCATAATTTTGAATTATTATGAATCTTATTTGATTTATTTTATACCATTCTGTCATACAGTGCGAAAATATGGAAGTATGAGTATAGTTTCTTATAATTCGACAAATAAATTTTAATTGAAATCATTATTTAGAATGGATTGAACACAAATTGTTCCTAATAAATTCTTTTATTTAATTAAAATAACATTAATTTGTTAGATAATTTTAGTAATTTTAGTTCACATGATATTGCACATGATATTTTCATCCCATTTGAACAAATAGTGTATTAAAATAATCTTTTATGTTCAGAAATTTAATTTACTGATATTATAATTGTATAAAAGGAAAAATAATTCCATTATTTTAAGGAGAATTTATTGTTGCAAGTTAATGCTTGAATTGCAATAATATTACATATTTGATTATATTATAATTTTTACATATTTGAAGAAATATTTCTTTAATTATGTAATAGTTATGAATATAATTATATGTAATATCATTGTAACTCAATATAATAATTTACTATGAAGAAATGAAAAGCATTTTATGTTAATTCCTATTATGAATGTTTTGAGAATGTTAATAGGATTAACATGTGTGTTTCACCATTATTTAATTTTATATTTTTGTATGATGAATGTTGTTTTTGTATTTTTTTTGTCATGTAATGTTTTTTATATAGTTTTTTTTATAAAAAAAACTATATAAAAAACATTATGTGTGGTTTCTGTGCGTGTGCTGCATTGGTCGAAACCTAGAAAACTCTTAAGCACTCACCAGGATATTTATGCATAAAGTAAAGCAATTTCTCTTTTTTTTCTCTCTCTCCTGTGCTTTATCCTTTTTTAACCATCTCCTGCTTTATTTCTTTATTATTATTTACTTTCCTACATCTTTTGAAGCGAAATGTTTGAAATATTTTCCTCATTTTTGACGTTTAAATAAACACTCTTTGACTTTTGAAAATTTTCTCAAATACCCGAAGGTATAGCACAATGTATTACAAGTTGTGATATTTTATAATATTATTATTAAAATTATATTAAAATGTTCATATGTTATTTCAAAGTTAGATAATTAGACTCAAAATTATTTGAATGTTAAAACTTTGCTCTTCTGAGTAAAAGATAACAAGTATTATTTATAATTAAACAACAAAAAGAGATATTTTTATTTATTATAAATATATTGCAAAGAGATAAACGCGAACAAAATACATTATTTATGGGATGTGAATGAGACTTGCTTGTATAGAGATATTTTTTTTAAAAAGGCAATACATAATTAATACTTGAAAGGGTTCTTTTGAACTTTTCAACTTAAACTATTAATTTTTTTGTGTTAGACAGAATTATAATATCTAAAAACCATTATTTGATATTTGTGTGTGTTTTGAATATCTATGATTTCAATTAAAATTCTAGAAATTGGTTTCAAATTTAAAACAATCAAAGAAAATAAACTAAAAAAATTATTGTTCAATGAAAACTTTTAAATTTTTATATTTTAAAAACATTCATAAAATTTGCATAAAATGTTTCATAGTTTTGTTTGGAAAATAAAATAATTTCCATATATTGTGAATATATTTTATTTAATAATATTTCAATTATTAAAAAAATGAATTTATAATTTTTGATAAAATTACATAATATAGTGTTAATATAAAATTATATTGTTTAAGTATTGAATGTAAAAAGCATAGATTGAGTAAAATATAAGACCATAATCATAACATCGTGAAATGTCCCAATGGTTAACAATTCTGGCAAGAATCTAAACTTTCTCACTCCTCACATAATTTAAGACATTTATATAATGCGTAAATATTTAAATTATACTGATTAGGACTATAAATTTTATAAATATTATTTAAATTAAATGTTAATCATATAGATAGAATACTTAATTTTTCATATCTAATGTTTTTTTTCATATTTAAAAATAAATTCTATTTTATTTTTTATATAAAATGATTTTTCGAAGTATAGATTTAAAAATAATTTTGATGATAAGCTGAATTTGCTATCAAATTGAATCAATTATTATTTTTTAAATAACTTACCTGTGAACGTCATATTGATATGTGTCCATTGAGTTATCTCTCATTTAAGAAAAAGAAATTTAACAATTGATTTTAATTTTAAGTAATTTATTAAAGTTTTATTTTTTTATTTAAAAGTTTATATAAACTTTTTGCCAGTGTATTCAATTTTAGTTATTTAATATATCACCCTGATTTTTTGCTCACACACATTCAGAATTTCAACAAATTTAATTGGTTGTCCTTAAAACGTTTTTCCCTAAATAAATCCCTATACTACAATGAAATCTTAATTCCATTTTTGTGTGTATGTGTGTGCAATTTCTTTCCATTTTTTAAAATATTATACATTTTTAAATACATAACTAACGCCATTGATTTCAAATTAGAGAAAATTTTCCAGTAAATTAAAAAGTGTAATTACCTAATTTAGCTATATGTTTACATTAGCTGTTATTTTTTTTCTGATAAATGTCTTGGAGAATATGCACATTTTTCAAAATTTAATAAGTATAATTTGTAATAGTTTTTTAAATGGGAATGCTTAAGGCAGGAATTTTGATACATTCATTAAAATTTTTCCCTATTATAGGTATGATTTACATAAAAATCCCTTTGTAGGGAGGTTTCTCACCCGTTGAAATCTTGTTGCGAAACGAGGGATGCCATGGTAACGGCGCTGATGGCGTTCGAATTTTCATTTGCTTCAGATTTATTGTTCATTTGACGATCTATTTCAAGCCTCTGATTGTCCAGGTCAGCCAACATCATTTTAGTTTCGTCAGCATCCAGTTCTCGATCATTGTTGAGATCGTACTTGGCGAATAACATTTCGATTTCCATGTCAGTAAAATTTTGTCTAAAGGTGGAAAAAATTTAATGTATTTATGGTTTATGTATATAAAGTAAAAGGATACATTTTTATTTAAAGAAATAATTTTTTTAGGCCAAAAATGTTTAATTTATTTCTACCCATACAATATTTTTGAATTACTCATTAGAATACAAATAAATTATTTAAATATAAGAGAATATTTTTTGAATTATTTGGAGAAGAAGTATAATTTATTGTCATACTCAATTTCTTATTCCAACCTAATGAGTTAAATGTTAGCAATTACACTTTATAGAGAAATTTGACATTTATTTCTACATTTAAAATTTCTGCAAATTGGTTGATAAATCTGGTGGGATTTATAATGAAGCAATATTCCTGAAACATCTCTTATTTGATAGAATATGAAATAGCCTTTTGTAGATTTTAAAATTTTTCTGATATATTCTTCACAATTCATGGGAAACATACATTTTATTGAATATATGACTAATTATCCATGTAATAAACTGAAACCTCATGCAATGAAGGAAGACTTGGTATTTAGACTAAGATACATTGTGTGTGTGTGTGTGAAAGATATTTTCTCATTTTTACAGTAAAATTTGTAAATTCCTTCATGGACGTCTCAAATTAGAAAGTTCTTAGGATCTCTTACAATATATAATGCAATTATTTGCTGCTATGCAATTATTTGCTTCATTTTATGGTAACTTACTGTCTCAATTTTTGCCGAACTTCTTCAAATGTAAGTTTATTGTCTCCATTTGTATCAGCCAGTTTCAACGCATTTTGAAGATCCAGAAGTTGATTTCGTTTTCCTAATTTTCCCATCACATTATTGAATCCCTGAAAATTCATATAAAAAGTTATTAGTGTTATAGTTTTCACATTTCTTGTGTTATATTAGGTTGGGGAAAAAGTAATCCATTATTTTTTCGGTAGATGTCTGTAGTGATCGATATCTCGTGAGGTATCTATCAAACAATTTCAAATTTATGCTCGTTGGAAAGGTGACATTTGACACTAAAATATCCTCTAACGATTTTTTGTTTGATTAATTCAGTTACGAGTACAAGGTTTTAAAAAATGGAAGACAACAAACAGAAAATTCGTTTCATTTTCGTTTTTCTCTTGTAACGGCAAAAAAGATAGCTGGGTGGCTAAAATTATATAAATTATATATAAGACTGTGACAACCAGTTACGTACAATTTTTGTTTCGTCGATTCCGTTCGGGTATTTTTGATGTTAGAGATGCACCTCGCATGTGGATACAGCATCGTCGAAAATGTCTATAAAATATCAAAAATGATCGAAGTTAACCGCATGTCAGCAGTCGTAACGCGTAAGAACTAAAAATCTACATGAAAGCTGTTTTAAACCTTTTTACAAAGTGAATCCAAAAGAAGTTACATAAAGTTCACGTAAAAATAATGGATTTCTTTTTCCCCAACCTAATATTAAATGGAAAATGCATATATATACATAAAAGAAAAATATAAAATAAATTTTAGTCGTTAAAATTTTGTAAAAAAATTCATTTAATGATTATTTATTTTAGGCAATATAAAGTGAAAACATCAAAATATGCTTCTGATTAATTTTGTACATATATTAGAGAACAATGTGTTATTAGTTTTTTAATAGCACACACAAACTACAAGTTATTATTCAATAATTAACTTTTAAACTTTATATGATAACCATAAACAACTGCGCATAAAATATAATTCTGTAAATAGTTGCAGATCATAAAACTCTTCAAGATAAAACATGCAGGTCCTCCCGCATTGTAAATGCGATTTGAAAAAAAGAAACAAGCAAATTTGAAAAGTCATACTCATTTTTATCTTTTAAAAAACTTATTTTCGAAAAGGAGAATATTCATTCTATATGCAATTTCAGAAGCTAAAATGAATACATACTCATGCTACAATGCTGTTGGAGAAGAAGAATGATAAAAATACCTCATTCTAGAAGTTCATCCAGTTCAGATTAGCAAGTTCTCGTTGATATAAATTTCTATCGACAGAGTTTTGGTCAAATAGTCAATTTTCCTATAATCTATTATGGAAAAAAATCGGACATCCTGGATACCCTCATGTTGATCAGCATAATAATCTACAGATTGGTTGCCAGTATCTGGATGATATGTAGTATATGAAATCTACGGAACTTCATTCGGCAATGCTGATTTTCCCATTTGCAAAGTTCTTGAGTTATTTGAGCCATGTAATAGTTTCAAATTTATCTTCAAAGTAGAATCCCTTAATTGCTTTAATGACTTTCATATTGAACGAATTGGGGTCTGACATGGTATTTTCAAATTGCAGTTTTAAAATTATTTTTAACGTGATAGTATATGTTATGGCTTAGGAGTAAATTATTCATACACTTTCTTTTGGTTTTTACAATCGCACTATGGCAGTCAATTATCTGTGGATGAAGTGATATGGCTTCTGCTACTCCTTTGAGTTCAAGAGTACTCGTAATATTTATTACTATGCTATCTACCAACTGCTTGCGACATGAATGTAAGAACAAGTTTTGTAATGTATTCCAAGGTTACCTTGGCCAGTAATGTCTCAGTTTTTCACTTACCAAGATCCCGTCTCTCACAATCGGTGATTAAATTTAATGTATTATTATGGCTGAGTCCGAAGGTATATGTTGTGAATGACTGATGAAGAGTATTTTCAGAGACAATTTTTATTCTCAAGTTCGAAACCTTATTGTGTTTGCTTCTCAATGTGTTGTTGTATATCATCATCCAAGTTGGTTTTATCAATACTGTGGTTACCACAAGAAAAGCTCTCGGAAATAGTCTGGTTAATAACGGTTGCTATAGTAACAAGAGCTGTTTTTTTTAAATGAGAAATAAAAGTTATGAATTAGAGGCATTATAGTATCACATGTCATTCTCAAAGAGTAGAGTAAGTCAAAGATGGTATTTTTTTCTGACTCTTCCTGTCGAAAATGGAGCATGTCTTGTTCCACAGCAAAAAACATGTTCAGAAAAACTGGCGGAATCCCTTCCCGTGATATGACTAGAGTAACTCATACCAAGGTAGTAAGTGAGTAACTGATGCGTTTTCACTCACTGCGTTGCTGCTTAATTATATTGGATATTAATTAGTATTATTTGTATTTGCATTACCTGGTATAAAAAATATAATATTCAATGTTTATTTCATTACTTTCTATATTTGATATTTTATTTCCATAAGAAGAAGAGTTTGGAGAAGTTTGGGTATGAAAGCGTTGAAATCAAAATATTAATATTTTTGCTTGTTTTCATACAAAGCTACAAGGGTTTATCACCAGATGTTTCTAAATTTATCATAAATCGTCGTGAACATCCCAAAGGTGCAGTCTATTGCAATGTAAAACACTTGAAAATTTTCATTTTATGATTTGCTATCATTAGAATTACCTTTTTGAAATAATCAGCTATTTCAAACTCGTTCTTTTGAGAAGCTATCTCCGCTTTTACTTCAGCATAGGTGTCGTTGATGATAGCCAAGAACATATTCTGCGAAAGAGATGCAAAGTAATCAAAATACAATTGTTATGAACATTTTTTTTATTTTTATTTTTTAAATACTTACCATTAAGACGAAAAACACAAAGAAAACATAGCTAAGGAAATAAATGGGACCAAGGATTCTGTTTGCTGCTTCCAATTCATAGAAATTGAAGTCACCAAGTATCAGTCTTAGCAATGTAAATCTATTTTAAGAAAGCCAAGAACATTAATGAGTGTCTAAAACTACACTAGTACATAAACATTTACTTCATTAAAAATATTTCGTTGGTATCTAAATTTTGTTTCAATTATTGAATGAGTGAGGGAAAAATATCTGAATTTTTTTGTACAAATAGAAAAATCAGAGGGCCAAAAAATGTACGCTTTCTATATAATTTACAAGTTTTTTTCTGTTACAAAATAATGAAATAAGCAAATAAAAAAATTATGTACGTCAATTAAATTCATTTCTTCCTAGGAAAAAAAATCGCATGTAGGAATTTTTATTGCCAAATTGAGGTGATTTTGACAAATTGAAATATGATTTTTAGACGCTTTGTTGGTCATGCTAGGTTTAAACTAGGAAAAATTTTTTTATTAATTTAATAGGAATAATAATAGGAATTAATTTAATAAGAATAAGAATAATTTAATAATTTTTCGAGTAATTGTTCAATTTATTTCAAAATATCCTCTATCTTCTTACAGACTAAAACAGTTTTTACTAAAGCTTCATTAACGCAAATTCTTACATAATTTTACTTTTTTAGTATTTCAAATCATTGTCATAAGCAATATTTGCATTTCATACATAATTGTATACATCTAAATCATCTAGATATTTAAGTATGCAACAAAACATTGAAATCATATACATTTTTTTTTTGAGAACACATGGTTTCATCTGTCAAAATGCTTTAATGACTATTACTTTATGTAATATATTTTCTCAGAAAACTTCTAATTCATTTTAGCGAGTTATCAATAAGTTTTTTCCAACTTTGAGTTTTGTTTATTATTTTAGGAAAAGATACACCACACAAGTTTCTGTTCTGTAAGGAAATTGGAACTAAGGAATAATATTTAGCTTTTCCGTTATCATTATATTTATTTTAAATTTTATAATATATAGAAATAAGGCTTATATTTTTATAATCATTATTTCTTTATTTTAAGTTAAACTTTTGTCTTGTGGTGACAAAAGACTAGGGAATGTTTCAAACCTGAATACTAAATTTATTCTTAAATTGAATTTTGTTAGTTCAGAACTGTTCAGACTGTTAGAATGAAAACTGTTAGTTAAGAATGGAAATAAATTTTGCAATTGGAGTTACAAAGAATTATAAGATGTAATTAGAATTACATAGAAAAACGTGCAATTTATTTTCAAAATTGATTGAAATGCTTTTACTTATGTATAATTATAATAGGAAAATAAACTACTAAATTTTCTGTTATAATATTTGGAACAAAATGAAAGCATAATATACTTTCAAAATCATATCTATTTTGTTAGCTATTTTATATTTGACCATTCTATAAATGATTGTTTTTAATTCTGTTTGAAAGCATGATTTGCTAAATAATTTAAAATTTTTAATGCAAAAAACTCAAATTTAATTTTGGAATATTAATTCTATCTAATTTAATGTTATTTATGAAGCTCATGGATACTGTATTCAATTGTATGGTTATTTAATTGAAAATGAAGTGGTGAGAATTTTGAATATTAGTACAATAAATAAAATTATACGAATTTCACAACTACTCACACAGCTTTTGCAAAAGTACTAAAATCACGAACAACTGTTCCGAACAGTAAATAACCAAGTTGGGCGAAAGCGAAGAATACGATGAAGAACATAATTCCAAATCCAGCGACATCTTTAGAACACTATGAAAGAAAAAAATTTAAAAAAAAAATAATAAAAAATGGTAAAGTACTTATAACGAGTATGCAAAAATTTGTCATGAACTTTACATCAACATTTTATGAAACCTAGAAATATATTTATGTATTTCCTGAGAAAGGCAATATAATAAAATTTTAAGATCCTTACTCTGGACAAGGTTGACGATAATTGTGTCATGGTTTTGTTGAAGCTGATGTACTTGAATATTTTAATCCATGCCAAGAATACAGTAAGAGCGACAAGATTATTGAACTGCGTTTGCCAATAGCCAAGAAATTCGAAGTTCGGATAGCGATCTGGCTGGCTTAGTAGATCTTGCAACAATCCGTCAATTACCATGTTTCTGTAAACACTAAATCCAATGCACAAGAAGGAAACCTGTAATAATGTAAGCTATTACAGTGAAATTTAAAACTATTGAGTTTCATTGTAATTTTTATTATTCAATATAAGAACTATTTTTAAAGATATTGGGTACTTATGTTTCGAAATGCGCATGTGGACAGAGTGATACTAAATTGTTTTTGCAGACTATGAATGGGGATAGTTCCCATCCAGCAATAATTTCATAGAACATATTGCTCCTGTGACACACACACACACACACACACACACACACACACACACACACACACATATATATACATATATATATATATATATATATACAAATATCTAAACTTCCAAAATTCATTTCTACCCTCATAGCTTCAAACGGAATGCTGCTATATTCATAAAAGAGGTATTTTGGTATTGTAAAGTAGCCATGCGCTACTGAATAAAACCACGTAGGTCTCACCTGGTAGGAAACTGTGGCTTATGTCAAACTAAAATATAAAGAAAGTAAAAGAACACAAATCGGGAAAAAATTGTAAAAAATTAAGAAATTTCAATCAAAACATGAAGATAAATGATTCAAAATAAAAACATTCAGCAAAATAAAAGGAATATAATATAATAAGTATAATATAAGAAATAAGTATTATTAAAAACAAGAAAAAAAAAGCTAAAATATTTAAAAGAGATTGGAATAAAAACTTGTCAGTTCTCATCATGGAAACATTGAACGAGGGAAAAGAGATTTGCATTTATTTGTGTAAAGATTATAAAGATGAATTACATACATAGATTCAGATACATGTAAAATATTTCTTAATATTTGATTATTTTGTGAGGAAGTGTTTATCAGGGCTAAAAGATTTTAAAATATCACCAAATAAATAAAACATGTTACGGTCTGTCATTTAGTAATAAAAAGTTTATCAGTGTTAAAAGTTTTCAAAATTTTAGCATAAATACTTCTCGATTCTCTTTTCATCTTCTTAGAAAGAAGTCTAATTGTAAAATGTTATTAATACGCCAAATTTTGCTTTTCCTTAATTAAAATGAAAGTGATAGAAAATCCTGTTGTAGGAAATTCGAAAAACGTTTTAAGCACACATCTTACGCACAAAAAAAAAAAAAAAAAAAAAAAAAAAAAAAAAAACGGAATTTCTTTTGTTTTGTTATTTAGATTTAATTTTCCTTTTATTTATTTAGCAACATCTATTTTGAAAGCATATGCTGTTTTTCTTATTTAAAAACCACTTCAATACAATTTTTTCTGCTTATTTGCGAAATTAATACTGTCGAATAAATTAGGAATAATTCTTGCTTTGCATTAAGCATACAACTAATATCATGAATATACAATTAATTTAGAACAGAACGAATTATTCCCTTTGCATAAATATTACTTGAATTAAATTAAAGAAATTCTCTAATGTTAAATTTATATCATTGCTGTAATTGTTTTTCTGTCTTTAAAATAGATATACACACAATAATTTTAACTTTACGTCCCATAAATTGTGTTCGAAAAGGACAGCTCCGCATTCGGAAAGGCATTTCAGAGAATCTGGAATGAATTCCGAATGCATGTTCGTAACATGCGTTCCGAATGTTTTTCAAAACAGAATCTACTTAGACCTGTTTATCTGTGGAACATTTGTCGATAAACATCGAATCCATATCCACCGAGGAAGTGCTTAGAACAGAAATCCCTCAAATGATTTTATACTTTTTTTAAATCATATTTTTCGCTTTTTAGTACTTAGTTTTTTAGTTATTAAACGAAAGTTCCTTTTTTTAAAATTTAATTTTTATTCGTTGTACAGAGTACAGTATTCTTCAAAACCAATATCACCTTACTTTATTACTTTCTTGCTAAGGCCTCATTTACTCTTCTATTCACAATCAATCAAACTATCTAATGTGTTTAATATGATAGTTTGGAGCTTAATCTGTTTCTTGATAGTCTTAATTAGTATTTCATGAAGATTGATCTTTAATATTGTCTCAATTTTAATGACCTTGAATCAATATAAATTCTAACTTCTTTTCAATCTACTAGTGCCAATACTTAAATTACAAACGTTTCAGCATCGAAAGCTGTGGCTTTTATATTTCAGATTGCTAAAAACTTCTCCTTTTTTCCTGATTTAAACAGATTCAACTTTATTTACACAGATTTACTTTGGACCCATCCGCAAAACCTTTTAACTTTAAATTATTTAAGAATGTCATTCGTAAGTGCTTTTCAGCACACTTTTGATATTTCTCTCATCAATAATTAATTGATTTCAATTTACAGAAAGACTTTTCATTGATTTCATGGATATCAAATCATATTCTTGTTATAATATCCATAGAAACTTTGATATAGTTGATATAATATAGCTTTGCATAAGATAAAAATATGTAAAGCCTAAAGATCAATGACATTATCTTTGTATTGAATACTCTTTGTATTATCCAACTAATATATTTACTCTGACAATGTAGATGCTCATGGGGTGATAATTATTTCTGTATCATGGAAAATAATAGAAATAATAATTAGATTTAATAATTTAGAGAATTTCATCAGTATCTTAACATAGTGTTTCTGTATCACACACACAAAAAAGTAATTTTAAACAAATCTTGCATTTTACTGGAATTAGTATGTGGACTTCAAAAATGTTAATTAGTATAAGAAACACTGGTTTTAGTAGTACTAGGTTGGTTGGTTGATGGGGTTTTGTGGCGCAAGTTCCAAAAATTAGTAGTACTAGAATACCGAATGTGTAACTCAATGCTATTTACAATTTATTTCTGACTTACCACTAGAACTAAGATGTCTTGTATGTTGAAAAAATCCTTAAAATACTTGCATTTGTTTCGCTTGATCTAGGAAAAAAGATGAAGTTTTATAAAATTAAACACACTTTTTACAATTATAGAAACATTTAAATTTTGATTAACATATATTTCAACTTTAATTTCCATTCAAAACTACTAATTATTTTATTTAAGAGTAAATATGATATCATTTAGGATAAATGTAATATTTCATAAAACTAAATTTTCAGCCCAAATGATGAATTGTATATTCATCGTATGAAGACAATCAATTTATCAAAGTTTTCAATCTCCACTTACTTCCAGTATTTCTTCTATGAGATAATAAACCACAAAAACCGCGAAGATGATTTCACAAATAAAGAGGAAGTAATCGCTTGTGGAAACATAACGAAGAAGCTTCACTGTTCTGAAACTCCAGGAAGGAATCATGCCACCTGTTGCTGGAAATTCAAATACGATTCTAAGAGACACAAAAAAGAAAAAATTATAAAATATGTAAATTGCTTGCCTTAAAAATAATTAATTATATAAAATTAAAATAGAGGAAAAATAGAAATACTGATTATTTGAATTAAATAATAGACTCTTATACATAAAATATTTTTGAAATTGTATATTTTGATATAAATTTTATGTCTTTGGCACATTTATGGCATCGGAACGCAATAAAATATTCAAGATAATGTAATTTTCTAAATTTTATCGGGAATAATTTTAAATTTATAAATATAACCGAAGAGAAACTAAAATGTAAAGTGTAAACAATATTTTTTTAATTCGCTTGAATACAATATTAGTCATAAAGTATTGCAAGTAATGTACACAGATATAAATTATATATTATATTTAAGGGGTAGGAATATTAATATTCTCTCTCCCTTTGTACAAATATAATCGTACTTTAAACATTAAAATCTTTGCTAAAATTTTAATGCTTAAAGTAAGGGCTAAGCATTAAAATTTTTATTTGAGAGTCGTTGATTGTTGTTAGAATGCTAACTAAGGAAAGTGCAAGAGTGAATTTTGCGATAAAAAAAAGTAAAATTGAAAGCAAGCAAGAACTTTTACCATTAAAAAAAATCTTGTTGTTGGAGGAAAGAGTTTCCTTTATACAGTAGATACTCATTTTTACGAACAATTTATGAATACTTTCAGTTAAAATCTTAGGAGAGCTCAGACCCTTGGTGACAAATTTTAAAAATGAGCCAAGGTAAAACAAAATAACGAAATAAGAATTCCAGAAATAGTTAGGTTAATCATATCTAATACATCAAAGTAAGTTTACCAAGACTGGCAAAATTTATCGCCAACTAAAATTATTTGCGCCCAGAGTGTGGGTAAGTTCTGCTAAGATCCAACCCCACTCACGATTTTACGAATTATTGGCGGGTCTTTAACAGGGCTCCATAGACTCAATGGTAATTTTAAGAACTAAATTTTTTGAAAATCATTTTTTCTTAAGAACTCACTTTCATCATTTTTCGTTTCCACTTTTTTTCTTAATCACATTCCTCATTACATAAAGTTTCATTACACGTAAAGTTTTATTCATTTGTTTTTATCTTTTTGGTTGAGAAATTTGAATCGACGTTATTCTTGGAGAATCTTTGGGCTGCAACATTAAGTATTAATAAATATCGGTTTAAAAAAGAGAAGAGTAGTTTTGATTCTAAAATTGAAATTAGATTAAAATATTTTTAAAAATCCTAGTGGGATTTATGCTAGAAGAATTTGAGCAATTAATAGATTTCAGCCTCAAGTATCATTCATCCCAGATTTTTAAACCAAGTCATGAGCAAGTTATACTACCTTATCTAAGTACATGTATGTGCAACTTTGCATGTATTTGGGTGTAATCAATAAATTCGAATGAAAATATCGCAGGATCCTTTTGATCTTGGATCATGTCTAGGAATAATCACATGAAATTGACATTTTAGGTGCTGTGCTCTTCTAAATGTGTGCTTGGAGAGATGTTGCAGGAAGGGGGAAAAAAAAAAAAAAAAAAAAAAAAAAAAAAAAAAAAAAAAAAAAACGACATTTGAATTATTTTGACTTTGTAAGTTATTAAATAAACAAATGTAACTGAAGAATAAGAGTATTTGTCGACTTGAGTGAAGATAAGGTATTTACATACATGAGCTTCGATAAAGAAACCTACTGCTCAACTAAATTTCACTTTAGGATTTTTTCAATTTGGATTCAGTTGTAATTTGTTAGTAATTACTATTAGGTGATTAAATAATTAAAAACATAATAAATGAGAATTAAAAAAATCTTCAAGATATAAAACATGAAGGAAATGACTAAGGGTATCGATCACCAGGAAAACACGTGGCTTACTACAGTGAAATGCTTTTCTACATCGAAAAATTGTGTTTTTGAAAATGTAGTTTTGAAATAGAAGAAAGTAAATGATTGTATATAGTACTTTAACCCCTTGACATACAAATTAAATGGAACTCAAGGCGACTAAAAAATATCAATTATTTTTTTCTCTCGACTTAAAAGAGAGTAGATGTTAAGAAAGAGTGCACAGACTGATGCATAAAATCCATTTCTCTTGATATACAATGACGAGTAATACTCGTCAAAGTCTCCAATTGCTGATGAAATGAATGACGAGTCTAATTCGTCATTGTATGCCAAGGGGTTAATTGATTTTTCCTCAGTAAAGAGAAAGTTGTTTTTAATGAGTTACATTTTGCATGTTTTTTTTTGTATAATGTTTACTAAATAACATTTTTTAATAGTACTTTGTACATAAACAGAGAGCAATATGGTAAAAATGGTTTTAATATTTAAATTATTATATTTTTATTTTACGAATTTTTGATTTAAAGAACTATTTTACCGGTTCCTACATGTTCGTAAAAACGAGCGTCTACTATATCAGATATTTTTAAAACCACCATGTTTATTTATCTAAATATATCGCATTATTTAGACTAGAGTAGAATAACTTTATATCATTTGAATTTAAAATGAACTTCTTACTTGACTATACAAAAGAGGTTGAGATTAGCATTGTAGACGGTAAAGTCTAGGAAAACAGCTCGTGTTGCTCTGGATATCCACAAATTTTCTTTCAAGTACGCCATCACTTCTTTGGACTGGTAAGAATTTGTGCCCAAGTCTGCGTAAGAACCTGCTCCACTGTACGTAGCAAGAAGACCCCAATGGCTGGAACCGTCCAATTCTCGTTCTGAAAAATACTTCCACCTGAAAGAAGAAAAAAAAAAAAACTTAATTCCATCGTTTATTTTTTTAATTACAAAAAACTCATTAAAGTATTACAGAAAGTTTAAGTGTCTTATAGTAATTTAATTTTTATTTAAGTAACGCTGATATTAAATACAGTACTGACCACCCCAAATGCAACACCAAGAAAGAACAACACCAAAAAGCAGGCATTCGCACCATTAATAGTGTTTTTGAATCGAGGGTAAACAAAGCAATGAAGGCTTTGCGGACATTCTACTCAACCGTAAAACATATCGAATATTGTTTGCGAAAAACGAATGATGAGTAAATGATGTTCGTGATGTGGATGTGCTTTCCATCACTGCCGTGCGCATAATACGCCTGTCATCACGTGCAGTGGTGCAACGAGATGGCTGCAACTGGTACAATCTGTCCACCCTTCCTTCCTGCAGATAGTGATTACAGATCCGGATCATAGTTGATTGGTTTCTTCTAACACGATGACTGATTTCTCAGAAAGACAATGCGAAATATAACGCAGCTGCCATTTAATTTATCATATCAGTTTGCTGATATTTTTAAAGGATTTTCTTGTTTATCTGGCTACATGGTTCTTATGGTGTCATATTGATGGAGAATAATAAGGATTATGTGCAAAATTCTAACTCTCAACCCTAGTGTTTACGTCATCGCGTTGAAATTTAGAACATATGATTCAATTTTCATATTTTAAATAATATTTTCTTTTTTAAAATTTTAATATTTCAAAAAATATATTTACGCTCTTTATTGGATTTAAATTTATTATTTAGATGTAAAAGCTTTTTTCAGGAATATTACTTCACAACTACGATTTCTTCGCTACATTACGTCAAAATTAAGTTATTTTAACAACATTTTTTCGTCACCAAAAAATTAAAAAATTGGCACGATTGATTATACGGCTTCTGTGCCACGCAGTTGTTACAGGCTACTATCCTTCTTCGGTTGAACTTAAAAATTTGCTCAAAAGATTCTTGATGTCATCTCTGGGGAAAAAGTTAAACAAATTACGGAAAAAAAAAATGAAAGAATAACTATCGTTCTTCGAATCGGTAACCTCTCCCTTCATAAAGAGCTTGCAGATGGCACAACAGACGCCCGTAATGAGCGTATGCACTTCAATACCAATGATTGAAATATCTCATTGCCGTATTGTTCTGAGTGAAATGTAACAGGTTTGATCTTAGACTGTGGAATAATGAATGTTGAGTTTCTACTTTCTTTATGCACTTTCGTGTGCGAGAATGCTTGGTCAAGTCAATAATATTTCTGGTCTTCCCTTCTCGATTAACTATTGGATGAAATAAATTTGATTTTACGGTGTCTGTTTTCGCATGATTCTTTTGTGAAATGACAAATGAGTTTCATTCCTTAAAGCAGCGGTTCCCAACCGCTGTTCCGCGGCACACCAGTGTGCCGTCTGAAGCACCGTGGTGTGCCGTGAGGCCCTCGTAGCCAAGATTTCACCAACAGCCTTAGTTCATGTGTTGGATGATGTTGTGCGCATGGTAAAGTCATGACCCATGAAAAGTCGCAGCTTTGTGTGAGGAGATGGGAGCAAAGCCTTGCTGTTTCATACGGAGGTCCGGTGGTTGTCGCGTGTCAAGGTGTTGGTTCGTGTGTATGAGCTGCGGGTGGAACTTAAAGTGTTTCTGACAAATGAGGGGTCAGATTACGCAAAGCAGCTTGCAAGGGATGAGTGGTGTGCAAGACTGGCATACCTGGAAGATATATTTCATCATCTGAATGAATTGAACTCCCGAATGCAAGGCCGAAATGAAAACCTGCTTACAAGTACAGATAAAATAAATGGATTCCGTTCAAAGGTGCAACTCTGCATCAACACGTGGAAAGTGGCAATCTTGAAATGTTCACACTCACCATGCAATGGCAAGGTGTTCACACTGCTGCACTGTGTGAGATAATAGTTAAGCATTTAAAAAATCTTGAGGAGAAGTTGTCATTTTATTTCTCTTCAGTTTCCACTGAATGCCTTGACTGGGTTAGAAATCCTTATAGCTCAGCATCAGTTGTTGGAAAGGAAATGACTTTACAGGAGCAGGAGGAACTAATTCAACTGAGACAAAATCATGGTTGCAAGCTACGATTTGCTGATCTACCTTTGGATAGTTTTTGGTTGGATACTGCCAAGGAGTTCCCCCTTCTGGCAAACAAAGCTATTTTGACATTGCTCCCTTTTTCCACTACATATCTATGTGAGATTAGCTTTTCAAGCATGATTGCTATGAAAACCAAATACAGAGAGAGACTGAGAACTGTTGACGAAGAGCTACGTGTGTGTCTTTCTTCGATTCCAGCCAGAATATCAGCTTTGTGTTCAGCCAAACAGGCCCAGGTTTCGCACTGAAAGTATTTTATAATTTTTACTATTCTGTTTACTTAATATTTCATAATAAAGTAATTATAAAATACTTTCTTTGTGCTTATTTGATTCCTATTCAAGAGAATTACTTTATTATACTTAATATAGTCACAGAGTTAATTTTTTAACATTTTCTAATGGTGGTGTGCCTCGTGATTTTTTTCCCGCGATAAGTGTGCCTTGGCCAAAAAAGGTTGGGAAACGCTGCCTTAAAGTGTTGCGAAAAAGCGGTTTTGAAAAAAAGTCTAAATTTTTTTCGCCATGGAAGAGAAGCGTTATCATAATTTTTATTATAATGCTCGATGTTTAGGAACCTTTTCTACCTTTTCAACTCTACGAGGGGTCACGACATTTTATCTAATGGGACATCTATGGGTACGAACCTGAAAATAGGTAAGTTTTCGTTATTTAGAAACAAATACCAAGCAGAAGTCCCCAGGCTTACCCTATCCCCCTCACAGGTATTATTTAACTCGAACAACATTGCGACCACGACATATTTAATGATGTCCATCTGATATTAATGACACGACGGATTTTTGGTTGGGTCGGGATTCCAACTCTGGTAAATAAAATGAACGCTCTAACCACCCAAGTCACATCTACTATGATATTCATTGAGTTAAATGTGTTGTCCATTATTTGGAAATTCAACAAATATTAAATAAAGAGTATTTCAGACAAACTGAAAACATATTAAACAGCACCAAATTGAGATTTTCAAAACCCTGTCTGGTAATCCTTTCATACCAATATGCAAACAATTTCAGAAATCGAGAAAATTTGCTAATCAAACTTATAGAGCTGCTGATAAAAATTTATTTGCTAAGCGTGATAATATTTAATGCGAAGACAATTTCTGATAAATTAAGTAGCTATACTAGATGTTTAATATTGTCATCAAAGCTATCGGTTTGAAATAAATATAACATTATACTTTCAGAAACTTATGACTACACGATTGTTTTGAAATTAACCTCACAATTTAGTAAAACGAAAAATGTATTGCCCACATAAAATATATATTTGTATTAAGTACTCAGAAAGTAACAAACATTTCGCTATAAAAACGAAAACGCAGTATTTATTGGAAGAAAAGCAGACTTATTAATTGAAGCTTCCTTTATATCCCCAAATTACCATTACTTATGTTTGAATATTTATTTCGTTTAATTCACTAACAGTTGCATTCTCAACTTCTTCATCTTTCCCAAAGCCTATATCTTCTTGAAACTGGATTTCGATAAAAATCAAAAATTTCCAGAAGAAAGGTCTGGAATATCGAAAAATTTCTCTCTGACTTGTGATTCAGCTATTCTTGAATTATAGCAAATGCATAAAATCAGGATGAAGTTGTAAAGAAATTAAATTCATTCCAAGAAAATTCCTTGCTAACTGCTTAGAAAGGCTCACCGTAATTTTCATATAACCACATACGTTTTTTTCTTAAAAAATTTTGCTCTTAAATGAATTATTTCTATCCTAGTACCTTTTAGCAGAAAGTACTATATGGCTCAATGAATTATCGACAGAACAGATTGACAAGGTAATCTTGAAGCTCGTCAGCATTACAAATATCTGTAGGGGCTCATCACGGCCTAGTAGTTGGAGCATCAGTTTCTGCGTTTGATCCCAGCCGCTGCTGAGCAATGGGAGGTGGATGTTGTGTTTCTGCATGCACGTCTGACTTCAGTGGCTGTTTGGAATTTTTTTGGGCTTCCACTTTTGCGGCGCGCTACGGCTGATTACATATGAAAAGTCTGTCCGAACTTAGAAGATATATAATAAAATGACAACCTAATAAAATGGCCTTCAACTGTTTGATTGTATATTAAGCGGTGTTAAAATGTCTAAATGTTGGAAATGATTGTGAAGGTAGAAGGGGCTTCACGTAATGGTATCGTTTTGCTTACCAATAAATATTGCATGAATCATTTCTTATACGCAAAACAAATGTTTTTTGAAGATAACCTTCGTGTATGTATGGGTGTAGTATGCATGATCACAGTTTGTGAGTTATTAATGCAAGTAGAGCTACTATCCAAGAAGAAATAAAATGTCGTGACTGAGAAGAAGTAAATTAAAATTTCCCTTACGCTGTTCCATTCATGGGGCCGAACTCTCGCTTGTCTTCAACCTGTGGCGAGTAGACGTCGTAGCACTCTGAAATCGAAGACTTGAAATCATCGTGCACGATGCAGGAATCATTCCTCACTCTCAGCTGCCTCAGCCGCGGGGACCCAAGAAGCCTGTTCTCATAGAGGACGTTCCTGTCCTCCATCTCAGTAGGTGTCCCCGCATTGTCGTACCATTTCTCCCAGAACAAGCAATCGTGCAGCACATACATTTCGAACTGAAGTGAAATGGATAAATACAAATATTTAAAGTTAAATATTCATGCTTATAGTATTTAAAATAACTTTTTCATATTGTAGAAAGGGTTTTCCTTTATTATTCAATATTGTATATCAGAGTTTATTTATTATAAGAGGCTTTGCACACTCATGAAATCCGGTAAAAATATAAATCGCCACCTAGTTCACAATTGGCTCGTCTTCTTAGGTCCATACTCTAAATTAGGAAGCTTCCCATTCGAGATGAAACTTACACATCTACTTGCGGATTTTCAGACAAATAGTCCTTAATTTTTGCCTTTATAATGTAGAAAAGTTCAAATGTATCAGAAATTTATAAATATTGGACATTGGCAAACAACCTATTAATGGTATATATAGTGGATAAAGTTATAAGTACTATATACTTTTAAGAGTTTACAATAAAATATGTCTATCAAATGTGTCTAATAGTTACTTCTGCTGTCGTTAACGTAGTTTCTCTTACACACATGCCTAAGAGAATAAAACTGATTATCTTAAGTGTTGTTCAAGTTCTTTCCTGTAAAAATTATAAAGATTAATTTTGTATCTTGTTCTTCAATTATGTAAGTTGTATTGATAGTAAAATTTTTCCCATATTTCAATATATAAAACAAAAATACATTCTTACACAACGACTGTTGCAGCTGCTAAAAGCTAAACTGCTGTTTTCATTGAAAAATGGGGCCGTTTTTAAAACAACTTAAGTGAGTATTATTGTATTTAAAATTATTAAATTTAAAACAGATCTATGTTATACTAAATTAATTTAGAAGTTATTTTGTTTAATCGAATTCTGGCCTTTTAAAGTATCTGCTGTAAAAGTCTAAACAAATTAAAAAAAAATTAATAGAATTAAAGAAACAACTTCAAATTCCAAGAATTTGTTACTAAATGTTTTATTTTATTTATACTTGATTGATCAGTCTAATCAAACATTTATTGTTGCAAAATCATTTCACATATTAATAAGGAAATGATGAAAATGCTTCTTTTTAAATTAAAAACCAAATACGTAAAGCATCACCAGCATTATGATTTGATTAAAAGAAATGAATTGATATTAAGTTAATGAATACATGACTGATGATTAAAATAAAATAGTGTTGATAAATTACTTCATTTAAATTTTTTAATTTTTCTATTTTTAACAAGGAATTTTAAAATAATATTTAAAAAATTGATTATTTTATACTTAACAATAGATTTTTTTAATAAATATTTATATTTTTTTTATGTAAGATGTGGTAAAATATATATTTTTTTCACATAAATTGTGTGTGCTGAATTATTTCAATTATTTGATATCCCGGGATTGAAAATAAAAACATCAAGTTCAAAGAAAGTTTATTGAATGTTTAGAAAATATTCTATATAATTATAATTCAGCAATTTATTTGAATTTTTTTAATATTTTATGATATCGTAAAAATGAAATTTTACTTCAGGTTTTTAAAAGATAGTCAAGTGGTCTTCAGTAAAAACTATCAATTTGGCATCATGTAGAATAATTAGAATGGTTAATAAAAAATAAGATTATTAAGTAAGAAATCAAACTGTATTATATTCATAAAGTCAAGAAAAAAATATGATTAAAATTAATTAATGTATATAAGGATATTAAATTGTTCACGAAAAATTTACTGAATTGATGAAAAAAAGAAGGAAACATTAAGAATAAATAAAGTAATTATTTAGAATAGATGGTGGAAAGAAAATGAACAAACATAAACAAGTAATTATTAAATCAAATTTCAAAAGAGTGATATGTGAATTATTATATTATTAAAACATGCTATAAATATGATATTTAATTAGTGAACATAAAAGTCTTTACTTATTCATATCATAAACTGTGAAAAAATGAAATAATTCTCAATAAAAATAAACTGAAAAATTATAGAATACATGAAAAGTATTAAAAAATCGTGATAAATATAATTAGATTAAAACTGTATTATTTTTTATGTTTATAGCATAAAATTAATGTTTATTTTTATAACATGATATTAAAATAAATAATTAATTCCTTTGCAAGAAATATATTCAACTTTTTACTGGATAAATAATGAATATACATTATTATACAAATAGCACTATTTATTATATTGTTAACAAGTAAAATTAGAATAAATGCATAATTAATCAGCTGTCAAAGATATTAAATCATTTATACAATTAATATTGAATATCTGAATGCGGGATTCTCTTTGAAGAAATGAGCTGTTGGAATAATTTAGAATAAATGAAAAGAAACCTGTAAAACATAATACAAGTAAAAATATAAACATTATATTAGAATTGAAAAATTTTTATTTATTTGATGTATTCGTAAAAGAGGAAATTATATTAGAAACATAATTATTTAAATTAGATAAAAATGTCAAACAATTTAAATAAATATTGAAAATATTATAAAAATAAGACAATTCTTAAAAAAAAGAAAAAAAAAGAAAAAAGAGCTAGAATTATTGAAAGCAGAGGAAAATTATTCATTAGATTAGAATTGAAACAATGATTTTTATATTGTATTGTTAAAAATAGAATTGTAATAGAAACTTAATAATTTTAAAAAAGGCATAAAAAAATTTCTAATAAAATAAATACTGAATATATATTTAAAAACTTAAGCGATTATGAATAAAAAATAAGCTAGAATTAAAAAGAATACTGGAAAAAGAATCACGATATCAATATTACATTTTTTATTACATTGATAAAACATAAAATCAGCATTAGAAGCATAAATATTGTGCTAATTATGAAGTTTTTAAAATAAATATAAAAAAGCTCATAAATATAACAAATGCTTAATTGATTATATTCAATTAATTATATTTATTTAAGCACTTATATTAATAAACTAATATAATAAGAATTTATATGCTTAGTTAATAAAAAAAACTTTAAAGTTAATAAATTGTTGATAAAATAAATATTGAACGATAACATGAATGGTAATCAGAAAATAGAAATCAATAAAAAAATAATTTTATTGGAATTCAAGCAATATTATTTCTATTATTAAATCAATAAAGCATAAGAATAAGATAATTAATAATAACTAATAATAAATAAAATATATTAAACCGATAGATTGTATTAAAATTGTATTAATAAAAGTATTTAATATTGAAAAGAACGTACAAAAAGCATATATATATATAATTTACTCGAAGACATTAAACTGTTCATACAATAAATATTAATTAAAATTTTATTGCACATCAGTTAGAATCTGTGTGAATTTGAGAAGAAGGTATTTCTTTCCCACTTACTCTCCAGAAGTCTATGATTTGCGTGGATCCCTTGACGTTATTCCTGGTGTCTTCATAGGGTGATTCCAGGAAGAGTTCGCTGATTACTTTCGTTAAGTAATACATGTTTGGGCTCATCATTCCAAACGTCACTGGGCACATAAAACAACTCACATTAAGAACTTATCTGAGGAAAACCGATTCACAGAGATATAACTAAATGTACAGTCACGGTAACCGTAACGATTCACTTTGTTTCTATATTTAGATTCCTTTTGTCAAAGAACTAATGCGATGGTTAGAATTTTTTCAGACAAGCTTGAAGTCAAAGGAAAAAATAAATTTAGCGATACTTTGAAAATTTTCTAAGTATACTTTCAAAAAAGAAAATTTAGTTAAAATTAATAAAATACTCTTCTAAGATTTATATTTGCATTATTTATTTGTCTCCGATATTAAAAATATAATTAAAATATAAAATGTTTCCCCGAATTCACCAGAAATTTAACTTTTTAAATTTTGAATGTTTTTGGTTATATAAAAAATATTATATAAAAAACTAGCTTTCGAAAAATATTTCATAATAATATAGAAAATTGTTCAATTTATATAAATCCAATGAGCCATTTAAATTATAAGATTACTGTACCTCCTGATTAAATTATGATTTAAAATTATAAGTAAATCGTTACGATTTCATGGTAACCGTAATAATGTAACTATGATTTAAGATTTTTTTTTATTAAATCAAAACCTTAAATTTTGACATTTTTATTTAATAATTTAGTTCATTAAAAATTTTACCATTTTAAGCCGTTTATTCGATTTTAATTAATTTTTTATGCCAACAAGATATTAAATTTATGCAATATCAAGAATATTTTAATATTAATTTTTGTTGGCAAGAAACACGAATAGAGAAAACAATGGAACTTTTTTGTATTTCTTAACCTTGCAAATCGGTTATAAAAGGGATTGAGAAATTTGAAATTTTATTGTTATGGAAAAAAGTATGCGTAAGTGTAAGTATACTTATAATTAACAATGGCATCAATTAAAGAACAAAAAGAATTAAAATTGATTACAATTAGGATAGAGCATTAAGATAAATTAGCATTTCATGGTTGTTGTCTATTTAAAAGAGAGGCTCTTTGCTCCTTTACGTTTTCTATTTCTATTTTCTAAAATATATTTTTAATTTAATTACTTCTGTTAATGAAACAGTTGTATTTATAATTTACATGAAATGGACGAATAGAAATATATTTACTTAAAAGTGTACCATACAATATAAAATAATTTTTAAAATTTGCATTTTTTTCAAATAAACTTTTAATATGTAAAATTATTAGTAAAATATTTGGAATTTGTAAAAATAATTACAGAAAATATTATTGTAAATAGAATGATTTAAAATTTGGATGTCAGTTAAAAATGTCTTATCGGGTTTATTATTGGACAAGGATGGTTCAATTTTGTAAAATATCTAAATTGTTCTTTTATAATTTTGCATTTCAATATTTTTTACCTCCCACATTTTTTTTTGAAAACTAGAAATTCGTTTGTAAAAAAATCGAAGCATCAAGAAGGAAAGGCTGTTTTTAATGAAATTAAACATGTGTATAGCTCATACACAGATAATACTTTCATGAATAACAGTCTTTCAATGATATCAGTTGCTTATAAGATCTTTGAAAAAGTCGTGATGGCATCACTCTTTATTTCTCCAGGGAATCAAATGCGAAAACGAAAGAAGACCGCTTCTATTAACGGTTTTATACATTGTGAGCTGTTCAGCAGAAATGAGCGCTGCATCCGCAATTCTTGTTCATTTACCGTAAAAATTTTTTTGATGAAAATGTCTTTGCCTAAGAAATTTCATCATAATCTTTCTCGGTACTTCGATGTTTTTGCAAAAGAGAAAATATATATATACATATGTATGTATGTAACATTTTAATCCATCCTTTCAAATGTTGTTATAAATTCGTATAATTAGCAAATCATTAATTCCATGTTTATAAATATGTCATTGAAATATTTGAATGTTCATAAGATTTTTTTAAAGTACGCCATAAAGAAAAATATCATTAAGTAGAGAGAAAATTTATTAAATACTCACTAATTTTCCATATAAACGAGTTTATTTAAGTTTTTATCATATTGCTGAATATTATATAATAGAAAATATATTATTCAAAACTTTGGACAAAACTGTCTGGCTTTAATGCCTGCAATACAGTATGGCTTGATTTGTAATGTTTTCCTGAAAATTTTCCACACAGTTAGCTTTGAAATAGTAAGTTTGCGACTAATGGGGTTTGTTGATTTCTTGGTACTACAGATGAAACTCTCTCTAACTCTGTTCACAGTTTCTTCAATAACGCTTGGTTGGCCGAAACTTTTGGCTCTACAGACGCAACATGTTTATTTGAACTGTTGATACCAGCGCAGAATGCTTTGTTGAGTACCCTCTCTCAATGGTTATGAGCAATCTACACATTGAAAATTCTAATACACCAAACGCTTTCTCTAGTCCATTTTGATAACCATTGCAACTGCACGCACATACGCAGAGTGAAACTTAAATTAACTCTTTCTCGTTTGCGTTGTCATGGAAACAAATAAGTTTCCAAGTTCGGACGTAGTAATTTATCAAAATCCGATGATGTGTTTGTAACAACCTTGAATATTCATCAATATAATATGAAAACTAAATATTGTAAAATACAAACTCGCATGTTATTAATATAAAACATGTATATGAACAATATACGAATCTATATTTTACCTTTTCAAAAACTTTCTCTTTGCAATTCATTATAATATTTATGATAGAAGAATATCCAAAACTGAATTATTTTACCAGCAACTATTTTATTAAATTATGGAAAATGTTTAAATTTATTTCTCAATATATCAGGTTAATATTAATATTGGATGATACTTACAAAAGCACAGGATGGTGAGAAAAACTAGGTAGATGACCAGCTCCTTTATGGTTGTTTTCACGTACCACTCTCGGTCCGCATCTGAGCCGCCCCCAGCCATCTGCCGTGTTGCCCATACTCCTTCAGTCACATAAAATAAAAATTTAAGAATAAGTAGAGATATGATTTTAATTTAGAACATAATTAACTTTGTCAAAGAAAGGTTTGAATCCGTTATAAAATATTTTATTATCATTCAAATTGAAAGGTAGTCTACGAATATAGTAGTTTGCAATAGTAAGGTCTACTCTAAGCAGTGTTTTTTTATCATCAAAAACATAAATCCAATTTGAATCTAAGAAACGAATTTACAGTATTCTTGAAAGTTGACTGTTACATATCGCTTTCCTAATTTGGTAAAAATTGAGGATAGATTGTAAATATCACTTAACGATGCATTTTTTATCGGTTATCATAGTTACAAAGTTTAAAATATTCTAAAACAATATTGAAAAAAGCAAAAATATATAAGATAAATGATAGAGTTTTTATCTTTTTTATCGGACAAAAGGAAATAATTTACAAAGAGAGTGTAGTTTATTGTTAATCTTCAAAATAATCTCCATCGACGTGCAGGAACTCTTAAAAATGTACCTCTAGCTGTGAAGTACCCTTACAGTAAAATTCGGTGGCCTTAGACCCACAGAAGTATATGAATTCTTGGCGTAATTCTGCTTCATTGGCATGAATTTCCAGACCTGAATTTTTTATACCTACACTTTGGAGTACGTTCATTTACAACAGAATCTCTATACGCTTGAAATACTCGGTGACTTGATGCAGATAAATCTATTTTGAAAAGGTAAAGCAAACAAAAGTGTTGTTTGGACATTTTCATTGGTCTTCGCACTATATAATTTATCATTAATGAAATTGCATGGTTGATTTGCTTTTATAACGACTGTCCTTCTATTCTCGATCAAGAAGTTTGTAAGCCATGCGATACTCTAATTTGCACCTCAACTGTTCTCTCTTAATTCAATCGAAAAGCACAACTGACAAGAAATTAGTTAGTTATGTTATAATTGGGATAAATAAAAATTTAAATAAGATAGCCTATAAAAATGACGTAAACTAAAAGAAATGATTGGAAATGATGTTAAGAAAATATGATTTTATTTCAGTTTGTTGCAATATTTTGTTATTTGTAGTTTTCAAGTGAAACCAGTTAAAAATGTAACATAAAATAAAGATTTCTTATTATCAATTTAAACTTATAAATATTTCTATCAGAAATATATAGATAATTTAGCATATTTATAAAAAATATTATAATTTAGAAGGGACTCAACCCGTTTTCTTGTTCTAGATGTATCTTATTCGATATTTACTGTGCAAGTTTCAAGTGTTAGCAAGCTTATTTTTATAATGCATATCCTATTAAGTAAAATCTTATAGCCTCAATCACTGATAAAGGCGGATATTGTATATTTTCTTTACTATTGAACATAGAATTAACTTCGAAGTTTAACAGTTTATATATATATTCGATGTAAATTAATTCCTTCAATAATGGATGTTTTTCCCCCAGGCTATAAAATAAACTTCTTTTATAGCAAAATCGAAATTTTGTGAAGGAAATTGATTGTATTTTTATTTATTTTCTATAAGATAAATTTCTCTGGGCTGAAATTATTTTTCCGAGACAACGCATTTTAACTTATTTGAGGAAATGATTAATTTAATCTATCGCCATTCATTAAAAACTTAGATCTTTTGAATCTATTAACACATTTTTGAACACTTTTACTTATAACAATTGGATTAATTATATTAGAGTAATTCCTCGAATCATGTCGATTGAAGTTATGCTTTTACTTCAACTGCTAAATATAAGGAAGAAAATTAATTTAAAACGAAAAAAATCTTGATAATATTGTTTTCAAGAACCATAAGAAGATTGAAATAGGAAATGCATTTAATCACTTTATTCAGTATCGCAAAAGTATATAACTATATTATAAATGATTAAATAATTAATCATGCGGTAACAATTATATTTTCCTCAAGAATCTGTAACAAATGTTAATTAACTATAACTGATTACATGGTAATAATTAATCCCTTGGTTATAATTAGTTACATGATAATAATTCATTTGATCTAATTCACTGGAATTTCAAATTTAATAATTAGTTTTTTAAATGTAATCTAGATTGTTATGTGTCAAATCAGGAAATATTTGCTGAAATAAATTTAAAAATTTGTTAGATTAATTATTCATAATGACTGCATATCAATCTTAATTAAGATAATTTTGCCTCTGAAAGAAGAATTCTTATCGCCATCGCTAAGGATTAAAAAGAAACTTAATTTAAAGATGAGTTTTGGAATTTTACCTTTAAAAACAATTATAAAAAAGAAATTCATTATTTTATCACATCTCACTGTCAATAGAATCGAATAGCAAATTAAGATACGAAAGATGGATTAAGCATTAAATCAGCTGATATCAATGAATTTTTTTCTAAACATCTTTCGGTAATTTTAACCGAAAGATGTTTACCATTCCCGTGGTTTAATTCATTAAAATCGTAAACTTTTTAATGAATCACCTAAAAATATCAAAATTATGTTAAATCAGGCTGAAAATCATTTAAACTTAATTTGAATTTTTTGGGTTATTTAATATATTAATGATTAAATTATTGATTTCCTGCTTAATTAATGCAATCATTCCTAAATAAGTTGGTCTGTCATCGCCATTACTAAGAATGCTAGAAGAATGATAAAAAGTGGTAGTACTGTTTTTAAAACTTATAAAAGATATTTCAATTAAAATATATTTTATTATTTTTATCTAATTATCAAAATTAAAATGAAAAAAGTGAATTATTAACATCAAAAACGCATTTTTCAAGCATCTGTTGGAAATTTTACACAAATTTAGTTTTTGAGGAATCCTAGATTTGTTAAAACTGCAAATGAATATTTAAAAATTAAAAATAATTATATTAAATCAGAAAAAATTTCTGAGAAAAACTCATGAAATTAAACTACAAGATAAATTAAAATTCAGATTTCAAATAATAATTAAAATTAATTGTCTCTAATACTAAAAGTAATTAAGAAAAATTAATCTCAAGGAAAAGTTGTTGATGATATAGCATTGTTTTAAATATGATGAAATGTATATATATATATATAAAACTTGAAATATATCTCTTTACTTTATCTAGTTACACTATCATTAAGTTTGAAGATAGAATATAAAGAAAGGATTGAATAGTAAATCACATCTGTTATCAACTGTAGCTTTTTTCCCAAGTAATAATAACAAACTTGGAATGATGACTATAATACAGGAGAAAAAAGTTTTTTTACAAGGCCATTGTTTTATTAATCGTAAAAAGTGTTTTATGTTAATCCTTAATGAGGTAATTAAAAATCGCCTTCTCTTTCTCAAAGTCAAATGGTTTCAAAATTGCCCATTTAATCACCAGTACAATAATTGAAAAGTACTTTAATGCCGTTGCTATGGTAATAAATGCTTTCTTTCCTTTATAATGTAAATAATATTTTCTATCACAACGACTGCACCTGTTGTTGAAATGACTTTAAGTGTGTTCGCACATCAAATAATTGGACATTTTTTCATCATAATTAAAAAACTGCTTTTTACCAGAATTTGATTCGATGCATTAATGTTTTTTTCATGTTATGCTTGTAGCCTTTTTTTTTTAGAAGAAAGCAATTACATTAGTGGGGTATTTCATTCCATTACAGTGAGAGTGATTAATTTATTTTCATACATTAATTACTTGTAATTGTCATTAATTGATTATTTCTTTCGTCTTAAATGTATTATCTTTAAAAAAAGTGTATTATCTTTAAAAAAGGGATTTTACTATACGTACATAAAAGATATCACAGTATTAAAATCAAAAATATTTGAAAAATATTAAAATGTAAAAATAAATAAAGGAAAAATTAATCAATTAAGAATAAATTCTTTAAAAATCTCTTTCATTAGAATAAAGAGCTATGAATAATCACTTGCATAAGGAATAGTAAAATTAGAGGATTTACCTATCTTTTTGAGGCAATTGAAAATTTGTCAGGATATTTGACACAATTGTCACAATTCTGGTAGATAACTAAATGATGATGATGAAATTATCATAATATTTTAACTTGGCTTCCAGTATAGTTTCTATGCTAGATGTAAATAACACTTTAAACTGTGGGCTGAATTGACAGCCTATTGGTTAGGGATCAGGTCTTTAGTGCAACAAATCATAGGTTCAATTCCCATTTCAAACTTGGATGTTTGTGCTGATTCAAAATCCATTTTACGAAGCAAGTCCTGTCTAATTAGCCCTCAAATTCAAAAACTTACCATTGAGTGGTAAGTAAACTTATCATCCTTACGTAGTTACAAAAGTAGTGAATGTATTGAAGCGGATTTTTAAATATGAGAATAAAATTGTTGGAAATCTTTTTTATCCAACGTTATTATTTTATTTATTAATTATTTTATCCATAAATTAAAATCTCTTAATAAAAATTTAAATGCCCAAATTAAAGATAATATGAACGTTATGCTACTTCCAAATAAGTTTTATAATTTATCTCTTAATTATTCTTGGCAAAAACTTTGAAATTTAATATTTATATACTAGAAAATTTATATTTTTAGAAAGTATTGATTATTTTAATAATATGTGTTTAATGATGGTATGTAAATGTGTAGATGATGATAATTATATTCTTAAATATTATTTCTATGATGGTTAAAAATTGAATTCTCAAGCTTTTCAAAATCTAAGTAATTAAACTGACATTGTTTTTTAGATTTATGATCATGATTTATTATGAAGCGTTTCTTGCCATTTATAATCTTATAATTTTAATTAATTAATGCTATATTAATGAAAAATTCAATTTTTATATATTGACTTTTTAGTATATTAAACAATTTTAAGAGAAATAGCATAATTAATTTTAAACTATTGAGCGAAACTAACGAGATTTTAAGAAAGTATTGTTTTAATTCACAGACTAAACTTTAAATGGTATTTCATAATTTTTTAAAAATAAGGAGACCTTTCTTATGCACAAAAATAATTTTAGTTATTCTAAACAAAATTAAACAGACAAAAATTATCTATTCTAAATGCTAAGCAAAAGTTTTTCTTTAATTACTTTTCTTATAACCATTGGATTCCCCATGACCTAAAGGTAAGTCCGTTCTTTGGAGTGAATGGCTCCTGTTTCATTCATAGTCACTGTTGAACAATGGAATATGATACTCGTTTATGTTTTCTACATGGAATTCTGTATGGGGGAGTACTTTGGAGTTTTGCACAGTGTTTTCGTTTGTGTGTTCAATGTTTACCTGAAGCATGGGTATTTTCAATGGTTTGGAATTTACTTTAGCGTTGGTTTTAGTCCTTTTATTTATCATATGAAAAATACGATTATAAATGGCAAGAAGAATAAAACCTAAGAAGAAGAGAATAACAAATGAAAATTTTTCTAATTTTCAAACTGTGGAGTATGCTAATTTTGAGTTCAACTTTAAAAACGTCACTTCAGCGGCAATGAATGAAATTTGACTTTCAACTGAATAAAAGACAATGAAGACAAGGAGGATCGGCATTCAGTGACTGCTTTGATTCGATGAGTACGATGCCTCAGCGAAGTCATTTAACCGATTCAGAAGCTTGGAGAGTTGTTGGTAGGTTAGAAGGGGAAAAAACTCAAGCCGAAGTAGCGAAGCCATTGGAGTGTCACAAAGTGTGATTTCCAGGATTTGGAACCGTTTTTTGGAGACTGGAAGTGCAGGCCGCAGACCAGGACAAGGTCGTAGACGGGCTACAACGCCAAATGAAGATCTTTATTTAGTGTTAACGGTTCGGATACACCGAAATATGAAAGCTACTCTTCTCCAACAACACCTTTGCTCGGCTACTGACACCACGGTTTCAACTCAGACTGTCCGAAACCTGCGACATGGTGTAGGTCTGTATGTTCTCCGACCGATGGTATGTGTTAAACTAATATTAAGGCATCGTCGCAACCGCAGGGAGTAGGCAACAGAGCATTTGAACTGGATTAGAAATGAATGGAGCAATGTTCTTTTTTCTGACGAGTCCCGTTTTTCTGTTCATCTTGATAATAGGCGTATTTTCATCTGGAAGGACCGTGGCAGTAGGAATAATCCTGCATTCGGGCACAAAAGTGTCAGATTTGGCGATGGGGAAGTGTTGATGTATGGTGGCATCTCCATTTACGGGCGCACAGACCTCTATATCATTCGAGATGGACCTCTGACTAATCGCCGATATAGGGATGAGATCCTAAGACCTATTGTAGTCCCTTACATTGCAGCAATCGGAGATGACTTCATTTTAATGGACGATAATTGTAGACCACATCGTGCTAATTTGGTGGAGGATTTCCTTTTCAAGGAAGGAATCGTACGAATGGAATGACTAGGGTGTTCTCAGGACCTGAATCCAATAGAGCACGTTTAGGACGCTCTAGGAAGACGAGTTGCTGGCCACCAACCACCCCCACAAACTCTCCTTGAACTGCAAAGAGCTCTTCTGGAAGAGTGAAATAGAATACCCCAACTCGTGATTAATAGCCTCATTGACTGCATGCCTCAAAGGTGTTCAACGTTGCTGGCCGTTCGTGGAAATCATATCCCCTACTGAAAATGACTCCCTTTAAAGATAACACCTTTTCTTATTCTTTTTTTTTTCTTATATGCACAAATTGTGTTTTTTTCCTTTTGTACACAATTGCGCAATAAAATGCATTTTTTTCTGTCAAACATGCGCAATTTATTCTCATATAACCTACTATGTCTTTCGACCACGTATCAATCAGCTAAAAAGTTTCCCAGCCGCAAGATCCACCTAAAACCACAATATCCTTTAATTGTTTTGAGCAGTGTATTTTAAAAAAACTAAATTTTAAAAACTTATTCTTAAATGAATCAATTTTTGAAATTAATTATTATAATTCCTAAATTTAAATTAAATACCATGCTTGTTAGCTATTTAGTTTCAATTAATAGAAACTTATCGGAAATAACTTACCCCGAATACTGCGCATGCATCCATGCCAGCAGCCAGTTCTTTCTTTTTCTGGAATGATATCTGTTTCATCAGCTTGAATGTACAGATCATCCACCATAATCCCTTCATCTTCATTTTCTTTAGCTGCACCACCCCATGCCTCTCCTATTTCATCGTCTGCCACAGAAGGTCGTCTGCGCTTTGCTTTTTGTTTTGAATTCATTTTTCTAAAACTGATCATGAAATAACACTTTCTAAATTAAAATGCCTGTTATAATACTCATACGTCTTATGAAAAGTGATGAACAATTGAAATTGAATATCGGTTTGTTTACATTTTCCCTAAAACGAGTGATTAAATTATTCTAAATGAAAAAGAGTTAATATACATGATTATTATTTAATATCACTTTTAAATAATAAAAAATATTGCATTGATTATATCATATTTTATTTTTAGTTTTATAAATTATTATTATAAATACAATGAAATATTCATATAAGTGATTTCATATCGGTTTGGTCCACTTCAAAGCAAAAGTATATATTTATAATTATAAATTTATTACATAAATTAGTATATTTTGTACAAATTTTTAAAGTAAGAAATAATGAGTATAAACTAAATTTACGAGAACTTATTGTTTAAAATAAACGTTTTGTGAAATAAAAGCATCAAATATTATTTTCAGTATTAAATAATGCACAATTTATTTATATAATCTTAATAGGACTCTTAATGTAAAATTCAAACATAATAAATTCAATAAAACAATTAAATAACAATAAACAATAAAATTCCATAATGACAAAGTATATAGATTAGTTAATTAAATTGAAAAATTTATAAATATTAAAGTAATCTAATCTAATTGCAGAACTTATTTTTCCTCTTATTAAAAAATATTAATATTATACAATATTATTATTTATATTTATAGGCACATTTTCATTTGAAATATATGCAGCGTTAAATAATTTTAAATCTGTGTGTCCTTTATGCTATTTCAACATCATGCACATAAAATATGCAAACAATTTGAAAAAAATGTGTAAAAAAAAAAAAAAAAAAAAAAAAAAAAAATTTACTAAAAAAGTATGACACACACACAGAAAAATATTGTATTAAGTAATTATAAAATAAGTTATTCATATGTAAGCAAAATGTTGTTTTGGTAATATTCCCCTAAAATAATTAGCATAACTTAAATTTTACTCATCAATTATTATTGCTATTTGCTTACTTTTTATATATTACTTATCATAACCTATCATTTTAAAAATAGAAAAGAAAAATATATCCTGTTTGTGTAAATTATCTGAGAATTATTTTTGAAATATAGATTGTTTAATATATTATATATTATTATTTTAGATTATTGCATAAACTTTTAAATAAAGATAAAGCTAACATAAATTTCAATGATACTAATTTTGTTTTAAACTTAATGATTTTGTGATTCTAGCAACGTTGTATATTTTATTATGTTTTATTGCTAAAAAAATAATTATTACTATTAAATTCAAAATTAATGAACTTTTTAGACTGATATTATAAAAGTATTTCATATTAACTCTTATTAAAAATCATGGCATTAAATGTTAATAATTTTAAAATATTCAATATTTTTAAAATACTTTTGATTCAGAATATATTCTTAATAAAGTTTTTAGTTATTGTTGATTAATTAATACAGTTGATGCATTTTAATCAAACATATATTAATCAATTTTTGAAAAATATATAAAATATCTATAATAACTTATAATTAATTGGTAGAGTAATCTAGCAAACTTACTAGAGGTTTTTCGTAAAAGTACTTTATTCGGACATCCTTCCGTTAAACTACTCAACTCTACTCTGTCAGTGATGAGTAGGTTTAAGCAGTATATACGATACACAGATAGGACTACAGGTATAACTTAATTTTAGGTTGCTATGCGATATCTGTGTTTTTTCGTTCAGTTTATCTGATACACAACACAGATTTTAGCTAGAATGGCACGCAATTAGATGTGCTAAGGTCGGGATCTTCTATGGTTTACGAAATTCCGTGACCAAAGGATTTGAGAGTTGTCGACACTTTATGACAAATTCCAACTTGTTTATCACGTTTGAAACTAAAAATAAGTATTCTCAAATTTTTGCTTTCAGTTGATTAATTTTATATCCATACTTACGTTTATTATCTTTCATGAATAATTCAATTATGTAATATGCAACGCTTGGTAAAATGAAGAGAAAGAAAGAAAGAGAAAGAAAGTGTCAGAAAATTTATTTATCAGACAATATTTTATTAAAGACTTGACAAGAAGTGATCAAAATTAATATAATAAATAATGTTAATAAAATAAATGTTGCTTCTGAAATATCTTTTTGTATTTGCATTGTTAATGATTTAATTATTGCTAAGATACAAATGTTTGACTAAATTATAGCTTATACTACTAGAGCCACATTAACTTCTTAATATATAAGTTTTATAACCTCAATAAATTGTCCTAGTATTTAATATTCTATTAAACATTTGTATAACTATAATATTAAGTAGCAAAATAAATTAGTTAAAAACTAATTTAATCGTTCAATTTAGTTTCTGATTACATAATTTCTAAAAGCCTATAGCTTTTAAAAAATAAACTTATTGATTAATGATTAATATTATTAATTATATTAATTATTAATGAAGTAAAATAGTATCATAAAGGAACTTAAATTATTAGTTAAGAAGATACTTTCTAAAAAATAAAACTGAAGGAAAAAGGTACTTTCAATGAGCATTTTTGTAAGAAATAAAACAGTTTAAGCAGTAATTTAAATAAAATTAAAAACATACTCATTTGTATATTCATTTATCAAAAATTTTTTAAGGCGTATTTAATGGATATACTTAAGCATTTATATATAGTGATTGTATATTTACTTAATTAATTTTTCCAAGTCTTAATGTTAAGGTATTGAATTTAATATAAATAAAGTTAACATGTATTCGATGAATAAATATTTTGATAAATATATTAACATGTTACAAATTGTTAAATGATTAAAAATTGGTGATTAGCTCATTCTTAAAATATAACTATTAATGGTTGAAGAAATAAATTAGATTTACATTCCTATATGTTATTTATATTTCAAGAAGTATTGCAGATATTTGATGCATTGGAATTTTTTCATTTTTAACAGTTAAATATGCTCGACATAATCATCATTGAATGATACAGAATAATTGTGCCGTTTGTAACCCGTTCCAGATATGTTAACGAAGAAAAATTCCTTCCCTCTTTTTGTCCCCTCCTCAGAATCTACTATGGTGTTACTGTGCGTCTATCAAAATAAAATATTTCAATGAAATCAAGGAAAGTAAGTCCATTATTTTTACGGTTGATGCCTGTTGAGACCTGTATTTCGTAAAGTATCGACCCAACAACTTCAGATTTCGGTTGAAAATAATGACAGCTCACACTATGAAATATTCTTTTAGTTTTTTGTTTATTCCATTCAGTTTGGAGTTACAAGGTGTTAAAAATGGAAGTCAGCGAAGAGAAAATTCGATACATTTCACACTTTTTTCTTTGATAAAGGCAAAAATACAAGCCAGGCTGCTACAATTGTGAAGGGTGTTTATGATTACGATACTATAATAGCCAATTGCGTGCAATTTTAATTTAGTCCTCATAGGTATTTTTGATGTTAAAGATGCACCTCACACATACAGGCCCATCATCGAAAATGCCGATGAGGTCAAAGAAATGATTTAAGTGGACTTGTATGTTAACATTCATGAGCTTAAGATAAAAGAGTTTATACCATTTTTACAAAGAGAATCGTAAACATATAAAATAAAGTTTTGAAAAACCTGTAAAAATAATATGTTTCCTTTTCTGATATATCATCTTTATTTGAGTTAGATTTCATTTCATTGTTTTCTAGATGCATTTTGAAATTTGACAAGTGAATAAGAAACCACATTAACTGAAATTTGGCCTATTAGTATCATTGTCATTTTTAAAAGATGGCCATATTGACTGTATTGAAAAACAGTCACCATTGTTGCCAGAAGCTAGTGAAATATATTTCTATGAAGTTATAAATGTATAATAAAATATTGAATGATATAATGTTTCGAGGAGATGTAATGGGAACAGGATATGATTATCTATCATAATGTGACTATATAATTTCGCGTATATTTATTGTACTATGCAAGTTTGAATTAGGGACAAGGTTTCTAATAAAAGATATGATTTAAGTGTTTTCCGTTATTAATACTTTGTGATCCTTCAGAATACCAAGACTGGTGAGATTATAAATAGAATACCAATTTTCTCTGAAATCTTTTATCTTGTATTAATACATAATATCTATTTTGTATTATTTTGTACTAATACATATTAAATTTGTATTAATTTGCAGTGGAATTCTTTTGACCTTCGAAATATCCTTATAAAGGTTCTGTATATTAAATTAAGTAGGTAAATATTAATAGTCAATCTATATATTTAAGAATAATAATATAATATTAAATTGGAGTTTATTTTATTTTCTCACATTTTTTTATGTAATATACTTTTACATAATTTTATTTGCAATGAATTATGTGAATCCTTTTTAATGTTTATCTAAATACCGCTCTTGAACACTTTATACAAAAAAGTATTTGGGAACCCATGAAAATGTAGATATTTCCGGACCTGATCTAAATCACGTTATCTGTACGTAATTATTGTGTGGAAAACATCATTGGTATTAGTTGTATGCCAGATGCCACGAAATTCAGAGTTTCCCGAGTGGCCAATCTAGTGAGTTAAACATTTCAAAAGCAAAAGTGGTTTAAATGATTTAAAAATAGAAGTTGAGTGTTGATTGTTGACATGAGCTTCAACCCCGAAAGGAAGGGATAGAGACCAGTAGCGTTGTCCAAAGAAATTAGATGAATCCACACCAATGTATTTCAGGAATTCCTAGAAACATAAGAGACTACTGTTTCAATAAATACCCTCCTCAAGGAAGTACATTTATTTGTTTCTATGGTCATGCTGCCGATCTTAAGCTTTTGATTACAAAATCCATCCGCTGTCCTCGGTTAAGGTGGTGGGAAACATGTCGATATTAGATAAGTGAAAACAGGTTCTCTGGAGTGATCAATTAATGTTCAAGATCTACTAGTCGGATGACAGAGTCTGGATTTGGCGCATGTTTGGAGAGCACCTTTTGCCAGAATGCATTGTAGCTGGTATTTACAGAAGTAAAACTTGGCTGAAGTAGAATTCTCTGGTTTGGGGATGTTTCTCGTGATATGGACTTGGAGCTTTGATATCAATTCATAGTGGGCTCAACTCTGACTTCTATTCCATTATTTCAGGCAATATTGTGCTTCCAACACTGTGGTAATTTTATGAGTAGGGTAATTGCTACTTCCAGCCACTTGTCATTTTGTGATGTTTACCATGGATTGATATGCTGATAATGAGATGTATCGATTGAACTGGTATGCTTAAAGTTTAGGCTTGAATTTTACGGAACATCTCTGGGATAAGTTGGATTTCCCAATTAAAAAGTGTAGAAAATCGATGAAGGAACTTGCTTTTTTTCTTCAAGTCGAGTGTAAGAAAATTACTGCACGTCATCCCAACGTTTATAGAAAGCATACAGTGGGAGGTTAAGGCTTTGATTGCATCTCATGGAAACTCTACGAACTATTGAATATGAATAAATTGTGCTAATCTCTTTCTTCACAGATGTCATAATACTTATAATATAGACGTTGTAATTTACATAAATGTTTTTAATTTTGTGTATAATTGTCATAATTAGGTTGCTAAAATTAGTCAATTGAGTTTATCAACAAAGATATTATCATCATTTACCACACTAATCATCACAGCTTATCAATAAAGTTATCTTTAGTAGGAAATAGATGTCTTTAGATATGTTACTAGTTTTCCAAAAAAATTGCTGCAATTATCATCATATGTTAAAAAGCATTCGGCTCTTTATAGTTACATAACAACACTCATATCAAAATAAGAAAAAATCCTTCTTTCGTACTTTTTATATCCATTACTGTGAATGGTTATCAAAATAAATATCTTAAATTTTTTTTATAAATACTATTATCTTTTATTAGTTTTAAATTAAATCTCGTTTTCTAATTCTCAAGAAAAGAAACAGTGATAAGACTTCACCTTGAGATTAAATTATATCAGGACAAATGTTTTAATGAAATTATTCACCTTGATATAGTTAATCTCAAGGATGTAGATGTTTTCTCTTATAAGGATATATTCAGTATTATTAAAAATATAACTAAATTAGAGAAGATTAATTAATACCATTTAAGATTAGATTAATTAAGGACAGAGATATGTACAATTATACCACAAAATTGGAAATAATCATTGTTCTCATTTGTTCCAAAATTGATCAGAAAATAAATGTAATGATTGTAGTTGAAAATGCAGTCCAGCTTAGGAATAAAAGCAATTTTGAACGTATCTCAATGATTTCCATGAACGCAGATTTACATTTTAACGAGAATAATGATATATATTGATCATTTAGTAGCCAAACACTAATATTATTTAGCAGTCAAATGCATTAAAAGTTTAAATTACTTGAATTTTATCAAATTAAAACTAAAGAATAAATTCTGATTAGAAAGAGTAGTATCAGAGATTACAAGTATTTCCCATTTACAAATTACTTTAACATAATTTAGGATAATGTCAGCTTAAACGAGATATAATTTAATTAATGAATAATTTAAAGCTCATTGGAATCTATTTTGCAAGGGAGTGAAGTGAAGAGAGAACGCTTTATTTAATATTTACAAATGAAATGAAAATTTAGGTTGCGTAATATAATTTTTAACTGATTTACATTTTTGGAATATTATTGTTTTGTCATTATGTAACGTAGTTATAAATTAATCAGGAAATAATAAGAAATAAAAATAATTTCAATACAAGATAAATTATTATTTATTTTATAACATATGTGTATGTTACCTTACAGTGCATGATCATCAGTGATTCTCAACCTTTTCTTTTTTTGTTCCGACATATTTTTAACGACTTCAAAATATGGCGACCAGCGAAGAAATAGATGAGTTAAAAAGTTGTTTACTTATCTATAATGCATCGTGTAAAATAGTTTATTAAAATTTTGTATGTAATATAAAATAATATGATATGTACTATAAAAATAACAGTAAGTTTATTAAGGGATTCATTACAATGTAATAATAAGGATACTTTTAATGAGAAATTTGAGCTCGATGCGTTTTGATAATTTCATTTATATTGTCATTGGGTCGTAAAAATGACACACAATGCAACTCTCATATCGTTTTCTACGTTTAAGTCTTAATCTTTTTATTCGTTTTTATGTTAGTTAGCACCACTGAAAATCCGAATTCACACAAATAAGACATAGAAAATTTTATTCGCAGATACTGAGAAAATCTTGAAATTTTTTCACGTTGGGCAAATATCTCATTTTATGAAAGGTCACAGCTATCGTAGATAAAAAAGTATTTAATATTGAAAATTTTGTTCTTTAATAAAAAAATAAAAAAAACAAACATACAAGTTTTCTCTTTTACAGTGCCTTTTTCTTCGATTTAAACAAACTTTACTAGCAATAAAAAAACATCAGAATTTTTACTTTATACGTTTCTAAAACTTGGAGGCACACTTTTAGGTTTAGGCTGGACACAAAAGTGCCGCGGCACAGTGACTGAGAATCACTATATTAAATAAAGAGATAATTATACATTCATATTTAAAAATATCTCATATTTAAATACCACAACTAACTCTAACTTGTATTCAATAAATGAATTTATAATTTTGTTCCCTCAATTTTTTGAAATATATCGAGCTATTATATTTTATTCATATTCAGATTTAAAATTTGTATATTCATATAAATAATGTATATTAGATATATGCATGCAGTATATATAAGATATATATTTAACACACATATACGCGCACATGAATACGTTTTATTGCATTTTCAAATACATTTGATAAGAACTACACAGCTTAACAAACTTTTTACAGTGGTCAAAACATTAAATTCACTTCCATGTCATCATACGTTTCTCGATACTATCAAGATTTTAATTTTTTAACTCCATTCTTGTATCAAAATTTGATTTTCGGGATTTTCTTTTATTATAATTCACTATTTTGAGAATTGTATGGTTTTATTCGATCAAAATCTTTCATGAAGAAATTTTCAAACAGAAGCATGCGTTTTTGCAGCAACCAATTCTTAATAAAAGTTTGAAATTGTTCCTCTGCATTTAGAATTTACAATTT
>JAPDSC010063188.1:78820-123378 GCA_026290005.1 Latrodectus geometricus | reverse complement strand
AAGATTATAATCAAATTAAACTGTTTAAAGTGCAGAGATATAATATTGTCTATTAAATTTAATAAAAAAAAATAATTGCTACACAAAATGTTAATGACTGTATAATATATTAAAAAGAAAACTTCAGTTTAAAGTACAAGCATATAATAGTGTCTACTAAATATAAAAATAAATTAAACAAAAGAAATAATTATTGCTAAAAATATTAATGGCTGTTTATATATAATGTTTTTCATTGAATATTTACTCGAAATGGATTTTTATGAAACGAATGTTTTATAAAAATAAAAGGTTCAATAAAATTGCCAGTTTGCTTTAAAATAAAAGAATTCTATTTTTTTTTAATGGAACAACATAAATTGGAATCAGTAATTAAATTTTCACAAGAAATAATCTTTAAATGGAATTTACATCATGAATCCAATTGTATTTGAATGAAAACACTACAAGGTGGGATAAATATAAATAATGATTACATGATTTGATATTTAAATCGGCAGATTGAATTGGTTTTTTAAATTTTTATTAATAATTGATATAAATTCTTTGATATGCATATGGGAAAATTTGATGCCAGACTTTAAAAGTTTCCTGACAATAGCAATTAAATACTTCAACATAAAAAGATTCATGGGCAAACCAAATATTATAGTAATTAATTTAATGAAAAGCAATATGAATGAATAGTATTGAGCATTTTAAGGCACATGATGATAGACAAAATAATATGAAAAAAATTCAACTGAAAAAGTTTTATAAACTTTCATTTGAAAATATATTATAATTTTGAGGTATAGGAACAGTTTTCGTCGGAATGTTTTGAATTCCCTATCGCCCGTGAGACACAGCCCAAAGTAGAGTTTCTATCGAGCTGTTCCCGCTTCCAAATGAAGTTAGGAAGTTCTGCCCTAATACCACCCCTGGAGAATTACAGCCGTAACAAATCTTCTCATTCCGCTAAAATTTAAGAAAGGTAAACAAAGTTGATGCATCCCACTCTCTGAAGAATTTGATTATCTTCAGCATGTGCTAACGTTTTCTATTTTCTAACTCGGCTACCAAACGTTCTTATCCCTATAGGGAAGATTAATGATGCGACCGAAAGAATTTTCCCCTTTCACTACTAAAGCGCTGTGTTTTATCCCTTTCTCGCTCAAAAGCCATATTTCTGCTCCCGGAGAAGGATATGGTGGTTATTTTTCCTTTTTTTTTTTAAATTCTCAACACTAGCTAATTTTTTTTTCTCACTGAAGTGGACGTGTTTCGTAACTCTGATTTATGTTATTGCTGAAAATTTAAGAAGGAAAGAAAGACCCAAGAATTTCACCGAAATGTAATTCCATTTGTTAATGCGTTTTAGAGTAGAAATGTCAGTGTGACAGATGTTATTTTTGTTTTTGAGATTATAACTTTGAAACTGTATTGTGTTTAGTTTAATTCAAAGAAAATAAAATTAATTAAAATAAAATTCTGTTTAAACTAATAAATCTATACTTATCTATCGATCTATGTATATATACACACTATGTATGTATAGTACTATGTATGTATAGTTACACACTATGTATGTATAGTTACACACTATGTATGTATATACACACACTATGTATGTATATACACACACTATGTATGTATATACACACACTATGTATGTATAGTTACACACTATGTGTGTATAAAATGCATATAAAATTATTATTATCCATCATTAGTCATTTGCTATATCCTACTAATTACTTTAACTGTATCTTATTTATTTTCATATATTTAAAAATTAAAATTTTAATCAATTAAATTTAAATAACCTTTTCTGTAAGGAAATGGAACAAAACTATTTATCAAATTATTTTCAATTTTAATATCGAAATTAAATTTATGAGAAATTATTAAAAAGAAACAGTTATGAATTTTTTTTATAAATAATGAAATTTATCAGGTACAGTCTTAGACTTTTAGAATAGTTGCATTTTTTCGCACCTAAGACACCTCGGCCAAGAAAACAGATATAAGCACTGTAGGCTTGAGCCCTTCGATGGGGTTTCATGCCACAGAGTTTAATTTTAGTATTTTTTTTTAGCACCAATAATAAATAATTTGGCAACATGCACTTTTTTAAGATCTTTTTGACAATCGTTGGGAATTGCTTTCTTGGAAGACATAATTTAATATGTTTACTGTTATATACAGATATAAATATAAAGGTCGAATACAGGCATTACAAAGAAAGAGACCCGGAAACTTTCAGTGCCTCAGATAAACGTTTTTACGTCAGATTTGTGAGCAGAAATCAAAATTAACTGTTGAAAATAGTAAATCAAAATTATTTCAGTGAAATATCAACTAAAATACTTAAACATCATTTATGAATTGAAAATACTTTATATATAATACAAAGTATTCATAAAATTTGTAATAACATTGAAATTGATTTATTCAAGTACAGTAATATTTTAAATCAATATTTAAAACTACTTTCCCTTAATGCAAGTTCGATGAATTAAAATGAATCAATATAGACTAAGAAATGTTGAAAATTTATAAATCAATACATTGTAATCAGATAAAATATTTTGATTTTTAATAAAAATCAAATTATCTTAAGCCAAATCTTCATTTCTTCATCTTTCGGAAAAATTTGAACAATTTTAATAATGTATTTTATCTCGGACTTTATGCATTTGAGCTTTACTGATACAATTTTTAGTTATTAATCTTGATCTTGAATTGTGGTGTCATTTTTGTTTTCTAAAATGGGGACAAGACTCCCTGGGGGACGTCTTGACATTTAACATTTCATGAGCTGTTGCCTTGTTTCTCTCGAGATGATAAGGCTTCTTTTTTGATGAAAACCCCCTGCTGTTGAAATGCATTTCTGGAAAGTAGGACATGAAGATGGTAGAGGATATCTTATATTGTTGCAGTACACAAAATTGAATAAAATGGAATAAAATAAATGTATGAATAAATCGCTTTTGTCCACAAAGGAAACTAAAGGTCAATTCATAGAAGAGTCTAGAAAAAATTTTTTGAAAAATGATATTTTTACTTCTATCTATCGATGCTTGCGAAGCTGGAAGTTTTCCAAGTGATATTAAGGATGAATATCTCTTGATGCGAATTGTATTTTTTTTATTTAAGATAGCTCTACATAAAGATTTAATACATAAATGTTTTTTTTCAGTATTTGAATCTTTAGAGAGAACATCTAAATCGAAATATCTAATCATCTGAACTAATATCCTTTACAATTTTTGAATGACTTAAAAAATCTATGAATGTGAAATAATTTTATATGGGGATTTAAGAATTTAGATTAAATTTTAAAATGTATTGAAATAGAATATTTCAATACAAATTTAGTACTTTGATATATATATGTAATTAAAGAAATAATTACATGGAACAATTGAAATATGGGAAATCAATACATTGAAGCATAATATGACATGCATGGAAATATACTAAATTCAATGAAATTAAAAAAGTATTTCATTCAACTGTCAATAATTTAAATTCAATATAATTTAACATACTTTAGAGTTTTCTCTAATGTACTGAATAATGTTGAATTTAAAATGTTGTTTAATAATATATTTATTCAATATATTTCTACATTTTCAATATGTAAGGGAGTTTCGAATCCAGTGAAATCAAGGCGCCTGTTAAACGAACCTTCAACAAACAGTTTAATTTAAATCTCTAAAGTTTTTAATTTATTGGCTAGTGTGTGCAGTTTATATAATTTTTTTAAATAAATTTTTCTAACAAAGTTTCTATTAAAATAACTTCATGTAAAAATTTAAACCATGATTAATGCTGTTTTCAATAGTTAAGTCCTTTAGACAGAATCTAAATTAATGATCTCTAATTATTTAAATTAAGAATTCATATATACTTTTTAAAAATTTTTACAAATAAATTTTTATTTAGGTTTTAGGTTCAGTAAATAATTTTATTTTTTATCTTTAAGTTAATAAAGAGAATACCTGTCTAAATCAATAATTATATCACCTGAACTAATGTTTAATATATTTTTTATACGGTTGAAAAACAGCTTCATTTAAAATAATTGTTTGAATGAAATACATAATTTTTTATAAACTAGATTATTAGAAATAATTTAAAATAATGAATCTATCATTGGAATTAATAGTTTATAAAATGTTTAGCTGACATTTGCGAAAACATTTTCATTTAAAATAATTTTAAGTACAGATTTAATGCAAAAATTGCTTTATTTTCAATACATCTGGTCACTAAAAAGAGTTTAAATCAATAAAATTATCTACGTCTAAACTAATAGTGTATAAAAATGTTTTAAACTTTTGTAAATAAATATTCATTAAAATAGTTTTACGTATTGATATAATGCTTTATTTAGGCTATCCCTAATGATGTTACAAACAAAAAATTAATATTTAATTTTTGTTTGTAAGACCATTAGGGATCACCTAAATAAATAATTTAATCTTTTCATCTAATTGTTTAGATAGTTTTAAACGACTTTTGTAGATTTCTTAAAAAATCATTTGCTTTATAGATGCATTGTATATTTTGTGTTATTTTCACTATATTATTAGTACAGAGTTTCTGTGATAATGCATTAATTATTTTATTTACATTATATTCTATTTTAAGAAAAATATGTTTTTATAGAATTTTATCTATTCTTTATACTTATGTAGTACATTATGATGCATTGATAGAGCAACTGAAATTTACTTCCTAAAATACTATACTTTTTAATTATACGAAATTTAAGTGAATGAGGAACAACAACCATTGTAAAATGAAGTTACATATACATTAGAAGAAATCACATTTTCTTGAAAACAAATCACATTGTAAGACGAAGCAAAAATTACAAAATAATTTAGACAACTTTTGCTTTTCAAATGAGATTTACTGGATTATGCTAACAGTCTATTGTCAATGAGAATAGATTAAACTAATTTAAATAATTTTCGCGTCTTATTTTAATGCCAATTAAAAAATTTACGGGATCACTGTAACCTTGTTAAAATCAAACAAGGAACTTTTATAACAAGCAACCTAATTTTAAGAACTTGATACAATCTTGAGCTCCATTATCTTGAAACAGAATGTTAAGTGTTTGTAAATTTGGAGACTGAATTGAAAATTTCGGAAAATAGATTCGTGATTATTCTTACGTAGAAGACAATTAGCCAGAGAAACTTCAATTCCATTGCGCTTGTTGTAACTGGAAAAATTTTAATTAATTCAATTAGGTGAATAAGTAACAGATTCCGTGAAATGAATTAATTAATATTAATAAGAAATAATTACACTTCAAAGAACATTTATTGTAGGATAGAAAAATAATAAAAATAAGATATTTTAAAGCGAAGGGATTTCCTTAAAGAAATTGTTTGTACTCCAAATTAATGTTGCATATCATAACGTATTGTTATGCATAATGTTGCATAAAAATGTTGATATCTTATTGGAATCTAAAATATTCAAATAATATCCCGCAATATTGAACTAAAGGCGAAGGAATCAAATGCCATAAAGTAATTCAAGACTTAAAACCAAATTAAAAATTAAAAAAATTATTAAAAGGAACACGTTCTTTTTTTAAAAATAAATCCAACTATTTTAGATAGCAATATAAAATTGCCGACTTTTAATTTAACTTATTTTTGAAGTAAAACAATTTCAAGAAAAAAATAAAACGTGGATAAAAAGATTTTATGCCGTAAATGAGTTATAAAAGTGATGAATAAAAGCTGATGCATTTAAATTACATAAATAATACTTCTTTTGGTAAAATTTATAATCGAAAAAAATTATTTGTTTTCCCACAAATATTTTTTTATTCATATTAATTACAGTTAACTGAACACAAAAAGAGATAATGAAAGATTTTTACATCCTGATATCATAGCTAAATAACGTATGAAAGAAAACAAACAATTAAAAAAAACACACACACACACACACACACACACACACACACACACACACACACACCCACACACACACACACACACACACACACACACACACACACACACACAAAGCTTTCTTTAAACAAAAAATACTTGAAATATAAATTTGATTACAAACTTTTATAAATTCATTTAAAGAAAAATATTTAAATAAAAATAATAATAAAAAATAAACTTATTATATTAAAAAAATAAAAATAAAATTTTATTTTTTTCATCCAATGTATATCTTGTAAAAATTTCAAAAATATTTAATTTTGTCTTATAAGTCTAAGTAAATATGATGCGTTGAATATCAGTTATAAAACATTCAGTCAATATCATATTGACATTCATTTATATGTCGTTTTAACCATTTCAAATTTTTAAAGCTTGAAAAATTTCCTTATAACTTTAGAAAACTATGAATTTATTAAATCAAGATATCAAGCAAATTAGATCATTTTATTTTTTGAACATTTAGATTGTTATTGATTTTACCATACGTCAAGATTTTTCAAATTATTTAAGGGTTTATGGAATTTTCCTGATATGAAAATACATATATATTTTATGAAAAATTTCGCACGTGTTTGTTCTCTGACTAAAGCACTTAATAATGGATGCATACAGTCTTTAAGAAAGCGATTATAAGTTTTGGAAACTTTAATGCTTGCGTGACTTGATTTTGAAAAGATTTTATAGCTGTGCTTGGAAGACATTTTCCATAAAATAGAAATATTTGGAAGAAAAATTTGAAGTATAGAATATTTGAGAATCTAAGAATATAAATTGTACATTTTGTTCAAATATATTTAATAATTAAATAATAAATGTGAAAGTTGTAAATTTTTAATGAAAAGTACAATTCTTCAATAAAATTTATGTTATTTTACTGGTGATATAATGAAAATTTTGTATTGAATTACTCTGAATAAGCTCTTATACACCATAGTTGATCTAATTAAAAATTTTCTTTCCAAATCCTGATTAACAAGATCTTCACCTTTTTTAACATTACAAAGGGTAAAAATAATGGCGCCTTTATATATAAGGACCCATCATGTGGGTATATTATCGTGGTCACGATAGTGAGTTCATGTAATTTAATAACAAAGATAAAGTAGAAGATGCAGACTTGGCTAGTCACGCTTAGAGTTATCATTTCACATGGAAAACGGATCTACGGTTGAATTGAGATTCGAACTCATTACTTCTAATAACTAGAAGAACATCCAAACCAACCAGGTCTTTAAGGCCACACCTACATTGAAACTAAACTATCAATTACAATAAATTAATTAACGTGTTACCATCAAGATATTAAGTTAAGTTCTGAATCCATTTTCTCTCCCTCACTCTGTATAGGATGATTTAAGGCACGCTGTAATGACATCAAAGTGATAACCTGACGTTCTCGAGGGGTAAACAGACAGCCACGAGATGCCTATACATTAGTATATTTAGTATTTGTATATCCGGCAATGTTGCCTTGTGACTCTCATGTCATCGGATACTCCATGGATGATAATGTAACTATACATTGATTAGAATTGTTTCTCTAAACATCTATTTTACTTCCAACACCATTCATGGCCACCACAGAGCTCGGACCTTAATCCCATCTGTGGAATATGGAGGAAAAATACACCCAACTGTATTTTACTCTTTTCCATCTAATTTACAGGATCTAAAAAGCTTCATTGACAACGCGTTTTGTTTTATAGACATAAATTCACTTTTAAAAGTATGTAGATTTGATACCAAACGAATAAGAGTTTTCCGTGCAAAAGGTATTTCAATAAAATATTGATCTTGGATTTCTAGCTTATTGGCCTGGGTTCATATATTGCAAATTATGTTAAATGTTTTATTAGCTCTGGATTTGGATTTATTTTCTAAAGATTTCATTTATTTTAACATTGATTCGGTTTTGTTTGGTTAAAATTTAGCTCTATAATAATTAATAAATGAAAAATATATTATTAGATCTCAAATTAAGATTAACACGATTAATTAAAAAATTGTTAATCAAAAGTCATAAGTAAAAGATAAAAGTATTAGTATTTTTCAAGCTTTTCAAACAAATCACATCAAAACTTTTAATTAAATTTTGTAATAAGAAATTAATTTTTTAATTAATAATTAATATTTTTAGCAATAAATTTCTATCTTCAATTTATATTAAATTATAATTAAAAATATATAAAGCGAAAAAATAATACACATTTGATTACACATTAAATATTAAAATTTATTTAAAATTTGTATCCTTCTTTACAAATTTATTGTGTAAAGTATTATATTATGCATAAACTTTTATATTTTCTATTAACTTATTATTTTAAAAGCAATTTATATATATTTCAGATTTTAAAATTTATGTTAGCGGTATTGATGCTATTCATTTTGCTTTTCTCTTTTCGCATTCTTTAACCCACTTCATCTACCTTAAAATATTCCTTTGCCTTCCGTCTTAAAAGCAAATTAGATTTATTGAGATTTTCCCTTTCTAACTGACAACACGTGACACTGATTTTCTTCTTGAGTGAAGTTTTGAAGTAAAATAACTGAGGATGAAACGATCTTCAATATTAATCAGACAACGATTTACTTCAAAAGAGAGTTATTAATTTACGTAACTCATGCTTCAGTTTGAAAGATTCGTATCATACACAGAATATTCTATGAAATTTCATTTGGGGTGATTCACATGTCGATGCATTTTAACACCGGGCTGGAAAAACGTGCCGTTAGAATGATTTTTACACATATTAAGAATTTTGATGTTGTTAATAAATATGTGTTTTTTAAGGCATTAAAAAAGTTGGAAAGAGAAGAAAACGTGTATTTAAAATTTCTTTACAATTATTATTTAACGTTTTTTTAAAAAAATAATAATTTGCAAATTTGTAATTGTAACTGTAAGACTAAAAATAACACATTTTATTTATTAATGGGAGATGAAAAATACACACACACACTCCAGAAACACCACAAAAGTTTAAGAATCATTAAGTTTATGAAAAAGAAACAATTAGAATAAGTTTGCAATATTTTTAAGAAATTATGTTTCATCGCTTTTTCTATGATAATTTAATAATATGAATAATAAATAATTTTATAAAGTCTATGATTTATTATTCATGTTACTAAATTAAAATCATAATACAATTTATTGTTCATCGTAAACATAAAAATTTAAACAATTAGCTCGAACTTTGCAACGAATAAAAAATTTAAGAGAACTACTTTAAGCACACACAATCAACATTACCCACCAAAATATGGGGACACTATATTTTTTATTAATAACAGTTGCCAAGAGCACTTGGGAATTTTTTTCATCATTTGTTTTGTAACACATATGCCCAAATCAAGTCAACAAAAAGTGCTGAAAGAAATTTTATAAAGACATTTCATAAGTTTTACGACAATGGATTATTAAACTGCAAAGTAAAGTAATACTTGCAACTTGATACTAATGTCAAAATTAAAAAAGTACATTAAGAATAGTAAAAAAAATTTAGTCTTTGTTTTCGTGAGATCAAGTTTATTTCTTCAAAAAGTTTATTCTGACTTCCAATATTTTTGGTAAAATAATAAAGCTTAAGCAATACATGTAAGAATAATAAAGCGCCAATTAAGATAAATGTTTTTTTGTAAATTAGTATCTATATTTAAAAATAATAAAAAATTAAAATATTTTTTAGTTAATTTTTTATTTCTGTTTGTTTTAGTTAATAAATGTATTTATTACTTATATTGTTTCACATGAAATTAAATTTTATTTCAAGTCAATAAGTTAGTATTTCAATTACAACAAAAATAGAGAATTTACTTATATATATCTGAACAACATTACTATCATATTTAAATTTTGTAATATTGCTTAAAATATCCACCGAATGCTGATAATTTGATACTGATATTTCTTTAAATTAGGAAACATTAAGGAAAAATAACAAAAAAATTGTGTTTCATTATCTAGAAAAAAAATATCTTCCTTTTAAATCTAATTTAAGTATTGAATTTTCTACTATTTTTTAAATTTAATTTGTGTAACAAAAAAGTGTAACTTTTTTTTTTTAACTCCATTTAGCTGAATGTGCTGTTTTTTAGATTTGTACTTCAAAAAAGTCCATTTTTTTTTATACAATTCCACATTCCTAAAAATATTTTTCTCCTTTTAACATTTGAAACCTTTCCTTCATCTGAGGTAAAATACTTTTGTAAAAGTTTCTGAATTGATCAATTACATATTATTGTCTTGATAATTCGTTTCAATAGAAATGAAATTTTTAATAACTCCATTTTTTTCGAACCCAAGAAATAATTTTAACCAATAAATAATCTATTTTATATTAAAGAAAATTTTTTCCTCTTTAAATGATGAAGTTAAATTGATACCGTTTTTTGAAATTGAAATTTATCTAAACAATTTCACTGCCATATAAATATTTCATATTATAAATGAAATGAATTAATAAATATCGTAAATGTTTATTTATAAAAACAGAAACTTCTTACTGCAGACAAGACCTAATCTGCAGTAAGAAGCTTCTAAAACTTTTATAGTACATCTTTGCTTAACAGTTTGAGTCTTAAGGAATTGCATAAGGATGCAAAGATGTAAGTTCCTTGTTCAGTCAGAAAACACACATGAAATGAAAATATAAATAAAATTTTAGTTTATTAGAGAGAAATTGAGAAATTCAACTATTGAGGAGAAAATTTTTCTCAAAAGTTACATTCAATAAGAGATTAATTCAAACTATTAAACAATTTTAATTTCAGAAACATTAGTTTATAAGTGGAAAAAGAAACTCTGCTAAGAATGCTATGCATGGATAGTTTAAGTAATGACTGTCTGAACAAAACAGAAATTTTATCAAAGAAGTGAAAGGAATCAACTATGAAATATACCCAAGAATAAAAAATATTGAAAGCATTGCATCACTGTATAATTTAATGTAAAAAAGTTTTGATTCAAAATTTTGAAAATAAGCAAAAATATGTTTGTTTTTTGTTAAGGAAAAGATGAAAGGAGTTAATATATGAAAAGTGACTTCTTGGTATGCCATTCAGTCTTTGAAAATGAGATTTTGGTATTAGAATGATTTTATAACATCCAAAATGATTGATTGTGGTCAGTATTATGGTAAGAAATTTCTCAGAAACGCCTGGTTGTATTTTTTAAGAAAGTATTTTTCTATATGGAAGTAGTTTTTGAATTGAATTTTCCATGATTTTTACTTAAAAAGTAGCTCAAAAGAATTTCAGAAAAAAAATAAGAATGTATATGTTTTTTTTAAAAATATTATTTTGAGTAAAATAAAGTATATATGTATAATTTTTATATTTTTTATTCTGAAATATTAATTTTTGATTCTATAAATTATTTGTTAAATAAATATCAGGAATAAAAGAGTTCAATCATTAAATAATTTATTTGCTTAGTGTTGAGAGGTTATACAAAATGGTTATTTAATTATATTTAAACCTTATAATATAGCCGAATTATAAATAACTTAATTTTTTTTTATCAAACATAATTTTCTGAATTGAAATTTTTCATTTAAAATTTTATGTAGTTATATTAACTCCTTTGTTACTGGCCATTTTATTAAAATTTTATAATATTTATCCCAATCTTGTTTTTAACTGAATAGTAATTTAAGTGTGGCACATGAAAATCATTAATTTTAAACGCAAGACGAAAGTTCTTGCCCTTTTTAATGATCCTGACCTACGGAGAGTCTAGCCTATTGTTAGTCCTTGAAATAATCATCTTCGCCATCCAGTACCATCTGCTAACGTGTCTCCAGTTCTGCAATACCCTTGTGATGAAACTTGTAGGTTGTGAATGCAAAGAAGTCCGTGATTGCTTAGTACAAGTCTGCTTCATTGGTGAAGGATTTTCCACGAAGATAATTGTCCAGGGAATGGAAAAGGTGATAATTTGATGATGCAAGGACGGATGAGTACGGAGGATTTCAAAAGTCTTCCAACCAAGTCGCTGAAGGGTATTCCTGGCTACCAAAGCGACATGTGGCCTCGTGTGCTCGACCGAGAACAGTACACCTTTGCTATTAACCAGTACTGGCCACTTCTGTTGCAATATCTATTAGCACACGTTTCAATTACTGCAAGAACAGGTCTGCAGTGACCGTTTGACACGTTGACTGCAGTGTATATTAATGGTGAGAAAAAACAGCTACTTACTTGACGGCTTGGCCTCTACACACATAATGTTGTGTGGGTGTATAGATGATCTTGCGTTGTGAGGAGCAGTATCATCATGGGGTGATAGTGCTGTAGTATGATTCAGATGATATATATGATAATATCCCCAAATGCCTGAAAAATCGGTGACTTGATGCGAATTTGATTTCAAAGTCGATAAGTCCACTTTGCAATTACAAAACAAACAACACTGAACGAGCTCCTTCGAAACGTCCATTTCTCTTCACTTACGTACGAGTTACGATTGATGAATGTGCGTGGTGGATCTGCTTCTATAACGACTGACTGGAATCTCAAGCACGTCATACTCCAATTTCCATACTTATTCTCACTTCATTCAGCGGCAATGTGAAAACGGCAAAAACTTTCTTATTTATCTTATATTTCCTTTTCATATGCCAAATTAGTTTATTTAAAGTTTTATCTCAAAATATTTTTTGATAAAGATTTTAATTTTAATTACCTTGTGTAATAAAATCATTTAATAGATTAGGAATCTAAATATATGTTTGGATATTAAATGTCTAAGATAGTAGATATTAAAAAGTTTAGATGTTAAATTCATGTTGAGAGAAAAGAAAGAGAGAGTTTTATTCCTCCAGTCATTTTACTCATTTTTAAGTACAGATTTAAATCCAGAATTTGAATAATCCTCCAATATTTTAAATATAAGCTGCTGTTAGTATAAAATGAATTACTTAAGATATCAAATGAGATTATGGTCAGTCCATTAGTTAAAGCTCTAAAATAAAGATTCTAGAAACATCATGACTGTTCTGGACGTTTTTCCTAAATTTTCCGTTAGCAAAGTAAAAAAAAAAATCACCTTCAACAAATCATTTCCTAATACACCTAAATGAGACGCTGTTAATAATAAACAGTAAGGGATTTTGTTGAATATATTTTTTGTTAAAATACTCAATCCTAAATGCATATTTTTTTTAATTCGTTAAGTAAAAGAACAAAAATTAATTTTCCAGACTAATTTGTTGTAGCGTATTTATTTTTGGTTTATAATTTACGTAAAAATAATTCTATAATATTTTAAGAGTTTAATGAGAAATAAAATATAAATTATAAAAAAATAAATAATAAGGAATTTTGGAAAATATCAAATATAAGTAATTGAACGAAAACGTATAATTTTATATTAATTAAGGATAATTAATATGTACGTATTTGTAACATTTATGTATGCCTTTTTAATTAAATTTTTCATTTAATTAAAATTACATATATGTATATTACAAATATATTAATTATGCTCGTTAATATGGAAATAATTTATTTTTATATTATTATCATACAAAAATTTAGTTGAATAAAATAAATAATTGATTTTTAAGAATATATATGTGTATGTATGTAATAATATATTTATAAATATAGATATGAATATAAAATATTCAATAAACTACAAGAATGAATAATCAAAATATAAATATTATAAATAATTATAAAAATGTCTAAATTTAATTTTATAATTTATTTTTTAAATTTAGTGCTAAATATTTTGGAGTTTTTACTTTTAGTTGCTTTTGCACTGGGGGAATTATTGAAATGTTTACTATATTTGTGGTTCGATTCTTCATTCTTGAAATTTATGTAATATTTTTATTTATGCTTGGGCGCACACAACAATACAAATTTTGCCACTACTGTTTTCCATGTACATGATATAAACAATGAAAAGGAAGATATTTTACAAAATTTAAAATATTTCTATTTTCATTTTCTAAAATTAAATGTGTAACAGAACGAATGTTTATCTGGTTTTCTTTTCCAGCAAATAAATTAGAATATCTAACTTAACACTTTTTGAAGATAAAAGAATCCAATTTATTCCATTTTGCTATTTAATTTTATATAAATTACTCATTCGTTCACTCTTTCATATCTATTCATACAAATGGCTATGAAAATGAATTCCTTATGGGGTTATTTTGTTAATTTTATTTAATTCATGTGATATCATTAACGAGAGATGCACCAAAAGACTTTTGAGAATAAATTTGGCTTTTAATTTTAAAATTTTTTTCTTGAAATCTTGAATCAATCGAACATAATTTTCCGCCAAAGGCATCAGAATCTCCATTATTATTTGCTGAAATCAGCAGAAAATGTTAATAAACAAGAGCTATAATCGTAAAGTCCTTGCTTATGATTTTGAAAATAAAAAGTATTTAAATTTACTATTTATTAGGTATTTAAAAAAAATACTATTCTGAAAGTATGAAAAATAAATATTATTTTCAATGAATAATTTCTTTTTTGTCACTTAGTTTTTGGTGAAGTAGTCTTATATATTATCCATATTTTATCAAATATTTCTTGTCATACTAATAGGGAATAAAAGAAATTTATATTTGGGGAACATTATAGATTTCGAAATGCAAAAATATCTAAATTAAAAAAAATATTAAAATCTATTCATTGTTAATTTACGTTGAAATTAAAGAACCATTCATGAAATTGATAACATTTATTTTTAAGAAGTGACATTATTTTTTACCAATAAGACTTTTTTCATGGAATAATATGTCCACCTGTATATTTATGTGCTTTGATTTCATTTCAAAGTTGCTACAATAGCATACTTTCCTGTTCCTAGTCCAGAACTGGACTGCACCAGTTAAGTGAATTTAGCAGTTTTTTAGTTTAATTCAGATTCAGAGACCAAGTTAAAGACCCCCATTATTTTTGGTTTGGCATTCCCAAAGTATTTTTTCTCTTAGAGGATATTGAAAACACGATCTATTTAGCGTACTATAGCCACCTTTAGTGAATACAATGCATTATTGATTAAGTCTGGATTCGAACTCACCACCTTTCAATAATGAATACATCTCTTTAACTAACCATGCCATTCCAACCTCTTTTATTTAAAAGTTAAATTTTTTAAGCTTTGGTTTATCAATGTTATCTTTTAGAAATATTTGATTCTGAAGGATGTTTCTAGCATAAATATGAACCTGTGCAAGTTTAACATTTACGAAAAAACTTAATTACTTTATAAAAAAATTTCTAAAAATAATAAATTTAGCTAAAAAGTATACTATCAATATATATGAAGACTGTCAAGTATTGAACAGTTTTTAAAATAATATTCTAACTATTTACTTTTTAGGTATTTGATTTTTTAATAATCTTTTTTTAAAGGTTATGAAGAATGCGTTTTTTTTTAAAGTTATTAACGCCAAATGAAAAGTCATTTTTTCATGAAACATACAACATTATACTATGTTTAATGTCACAAATGAATTGATGAAACATGAGTTTTATAAAAAAATTATTAGCAGTTTTTGGAAACGTCAAATGAATCAGGTAAGAATATATATATATAAAGTATCTTTTTATCTTTAATGTCCTCTTCAAAACTATTTGATTTGCTATCGAACTCCTCTTTTTTCACCAATTATCTATAAGAAACATTAGTTGGGAAAATAAATATTGATTTTAATTAATTATTAGCAATATTCTTTTTTAAAAACTTATATTTTATATCATTTATAATCTGAGTCAAGATATTATGTTATCAAAGATGATGAAATTAGCATAATTTCTTTTTGTCTTTTTAACATTTATATTGTTTTATATTTTAACATTCATTTTTTTATTATGATAATAATAAGAAATGAAGCTAAAAAAACTCTTTAAACTAAAAGTCAGTTAATTCAATATTAAACATTATACAAAAAAAAACTGGTGTAGTTGCTATTAGTTTTATGATTAGGATGACGTTTATTAATAAAAACAGCGAATTGTTCGAATGCATATAAGATAATAAGAAATATTAAAGAAATATGAAAAGCATATTTTTTTCCTAATACATATTTATCTATTGTGGTAAGCTGATCACGTAATGGTAAGTTCTCTGTATTTAAATTAAACAGTTTGCGAGTTCGATTCTTATTTCAGTCGTGAATGTTTTTATGAATTGAGAATATATTTTTTAATTGTAGGTCTCGTTTTAATTAACCCTTGTGTTCAAGCAATGATCACTCAGCAACATGCAAACCAACTTACTTATCAAATATAGAAAGTTGGAGGCTGAATGATGTAAGCTCTTGTTTAAAATTTGGAGTTCTCTTCAAAGTATACTGTATAATAACTGTAGATAACTTTAAGCAGCAAATCTAATATTCATAAACAATTCTTAAGATTTGTAATATGTAACATTTTAAACATAAAAAGATAAGCCAAATATTTTTATAATTTGAATTTCAGCTTATCTTCCTTCTGATAAAAATTAAAATTTATTGTTCCTTAAGCAATAAATATGTCTATAAAAGTTTATGTGAGTGTATTTTATAAAAATTTTTTCAAATGCAAAGAATAAGGATAATCTGTTTGGAATACTTAGCTAATTTTATAACATAATCATAATCTCAATTGATGTAAATCTAATATATTATTATCAACATTAAAATTTGTTTGATTAATATTAATATTATCAATAAGTAAACAACTTTGAGCAAATAGAAATTTCATTAGTTAAAACATTTTTTTCCCTTCAATTAAAAAAAACATTTACATCAGCTTTGAAAAGTAGAAAATATTAAAATGCAAAAAATCCCAAGGCAACAAAACAGAGGTGTTATTTTATTTTTCGTAAATCTGAATTAATATAATTAAGCATTAAATAAAATATATATTTTAACAAAAATTGTTATTTAATGAATTAAATAGTGTATCTATGTAAAAGCTCATTGTAATTTAAATGCGTCATTCACATTATCTAAATTTCAACAATATTAAACAACTTGAAAAATTTATTGAATAAAAGTTAAACTGCATTCAAAATTTATTTCGACATATCGAAAAATAATTATTTTTTAAATTCTTCATAATCTTAATTATAGTTCAAAAATTCTGATGTAAGCGGAAAAATGTTAAGCGTTGAGCTTGCTTATCAAAATTGATTTCGTTATTAACACAAAAATAAAATTTTTTACATTTAATGAGCTCAATGATATTTGAAGAAATTGAAAGAATGGTTATATGAAATTATTTATTTATTTTTATTGATATGATTTAGCGATAGCATGACTTATACATACAAATCTGAAATCCTTTCTATAAGGACATTTAATTCTGCAATATGTTATAATGTAAGAAATGATTTCTGCTCACACAACAAATATTCTTAGATCGAATTTTAAATCCTAACAATTTTCGCTTCCACTCGTGATCAGGTGGCGGATGTAAGGAGAGGGACGTTGGTTTGGAATTTTAGAAGGATGAAAAAAGTTTTTATGACTGGGGATTTCTGATGATAGAATTTTAAAACTATTGATCAAATAATGTGACTTTTTCTTGTCTCTTAATGGTATGCTAATAAAATGTGTAAAGATAAAATATAGCAATGAATCACTAATTTAAAGCTTAGAGATTCATTAAAAGAAATTTTTTAGAGAAATTAATCAAAGAATTCAATTATTTTACAAATATTGTTTCTCTAAACTTCATTTTTTATTTTGGAGTTTTTGTTATTTTAATCAATACAATCAAATCCACTTTTTTAAATTAAAATTAATAAAAAAATAATCACGTTTTTAATAAAAAAAATTTATGAAATGTTTAATTAGTTTTTATATTTCTCTTCCCAGAAAAATAAACTTACTTTTCCTATGCATAAATATTTGTAATATGATGAGAAATTATGTAAAAAAGTAGAATTGTATCCAATTTTATCGATATTTTATTAGCTATTATAATTTATTATATTAATTATATTCTGTGCTGATTGTTTGAAAATTTCATAAATTAACACTATCAATGCGTATTACTTATATTTTTTCGATTGCTGAATTGTAGTAAGCAATATGATATCCTAATTTTAAGAAAAGCAAAATTCTTCATTCTTCTTTCTAGTTTATTATAGTTTATATATAGTTTATTATATATATATAAACTATATTAATCACTTTATCTCTTCAAATTATTCTGTTGTTTCAAATATTGACAGGAACACTTTTTTTACATTCGAAATATTTTCCTGTAAAATAATTTTATACTCGACCGTATAAAACTATTCGCGATTAACGGGAACTTTTAAGAATATTTTAATTTATTAAAACCTGATAGCTATTAGAAAAGAAATAAGTTTAATATGAATTATTCAATAGATAAGAGTGATGAGCTGATTTCTTCTTTGCTGTGAAAACTAATAACACAAAGAAGATTAGGCTATGCGTATCATTAGGATCGAGATAAGTAACCATCATTCTAATTTTAATTCAATTTTTGGTTTATTAATAAAATATAATTGTCTTTTGGAGAAAAATGATTTTTTGACTCTCAAATATCTCAGAAATGTATCTTAGAATTCTTCAGTGATACATGTTTGCATTATTGAAATTACTTCAATCGGATTGTTATTCTTGATTATAAATTCAAACTATGCTAGTTTTTGATTTAAAATAAAACATTTTTCAACTTGAAAAAAATAAGAATTGAGTACAATTTTTTTTACAATGGAAGAACTTATAAACAATACATAATTGCTCTTGGCTTTTAACTTTGTCTGCTTTCAAAGTGTCTAATAAAATATTTTTTGAAGAAATAATGAGAAATATTATCATTAAGAATCCTGAGTGTGTCGTGAGTGTGGGGAGGCTTGTTTGCAAAATTTATTCCGAATTTCATAGAGTAATAATTATGAATTCAACAATTCAATTAACCTATACTATTTTATTAATGCTTGCTTATCATTGATGTATAAAAAACATTAAAGCTGAAAGTAAAAATTACAATTCGTTTCAGTATTTCTTATGAATAATTGCATATTATAGCAAAAATAAAATTGAATGAACTCTCAGTTAAATCAAACTATTTTTTTAATTTCACAAAATAAATAATATTGAAGTTAATTTGATTTAAATATTATATTTAACTGAAATTTCTAAACAATTTCATACTTAAAAATGTCTAATTTTAATCAGACAATTTTATAATAAGATTGTCTTATTAAAATTAGACATTTTTGATTCAATTATTAAAAATACTATATTTTTAATAGTTAGCTATTAGCAGATATTTATACTAGTGGTACAATTCTCGAATGTTTACATGGTAATAAGTAGATTTTCATGTAATTCACATGAATTACATAAAAAAATTGGTGATGTAAACTAATTAATAACAAAAAAAAAGAACGTATCTCATTTGGGATAAATTTTTAGTAATCTATTTAATTAAACGCATATTTAAACTGCAAAAAATGTGATTTAAAAGTTAATTCTTTTCCCAATAAATTATAAGCAAAATAGTTATTACATAAATTATTAGTTAATAGAGCTACAGGCACCAGTTTCTTTTAATTGGGTTTTATTTCACCATATTGTAAAGCAGGCAAATAAATACTTCTGATGTAATTTAATAGAAATTGAATTTTTAATGGTAATCTTTTCTCATTATACTTCATTCAATTTATTTTATTTTGGCAATTATATGATTAGAATTAGCACACAATTTGAATGCTGGGGAAAAGGAATAAAAAAATAAATTATGTTATGTCTTTCTACTCTGGGAATGATAGTTGAGAGATAATATGAAATTTAATTGAAGCAACTTGCTTTTAATTTGATATTAATGTAAAAATAAATTAATTTTATTACTGAATATGAATGTCCAATATTAAGAATTAGAAAATATGTGGGTTTTAAAAAATGAATCAGAAAGAAATGAAACAGAAGAAGGAAAAAATCTCGTTTTAAATGTTATTTCATGATAAATATTTAGAATAAGAATAGGTTTAATATTTATTTCTAATAAAAATCTTGTTTAAATCATGTAGATTAATCATGAAGGTTTATAATGTGATCTTAAGGGAAATATATAATATTTTGCTAAAATATTTTGTCACCATAAAAATGTGAAAAAAAAAAATCGACGAATAAAAGCTTACTATGATATAAAAGTTTTTTTTTTATAGTAACTTTATTTCATATTTAATAAGTTTAATTAGTAATATGGTTTCATTTAATGATTTTTGAGTTTTTGCCTATTGAAAGAAAATTTTTATGATTATGAAATTACATTCCTTTCATAATGTATAGGGGCATATACACAATATACATACACACATTTATATTGCAAGTAATGTAATTTTATTGTAATTATATATCCAAGGTTATGCTAACTTTATTACCATCCTATTTCTGATTTTATAAAAGATAGAAAACATATGAAACATTATTAATACTAAAAAAATGTAAGATTTTGTTTTGGAATACTGTATGAATAATTGATCCAAAGCTTGATCTAGGCAAGTGTGACTCAGCCATTCTTTCCTTCAGCGGGGTGATAAAACTGAGTGCCAAGCATGCTTGAGAACTAAAACCTGGAGGTTTTGCGTTAAGCCGAGCAAGTAACCGGAACACATGCTTTGCCCACCAGAGTCCTTTTTCATGAAAACAGATTTGAGCATTGTATATTAGATTAATTTCAACTTTTGTTTGAGACAAATTAACAATTGTCACTTATATAATGACTAAAATTTGATAGTGTAGAGATGTCACACCATTGTAATGATGCCATCGAGTCTGTGCACTCATTGGCTCTTTATTTCCCTCAAGTTGGCATATAAGAGAAGACTAGTTCTTAGTACTTCGACTAGTCTCGTGCCAACATGCTAGTTGACACGAACTTGCCATCTGACTAGTTGTCAGTATGATGTTCTATTAATTTTATTAACCTTTTATACTTTTGGAACTATTGTGATATACCCCCCCCCCAAATCATAAATTTGGCTATTTTTTTATCACCAAGCAAAATACCTGTTTTTGGCACCTTTTTTTCTCGCCAAGATGGATTATCGCTAAATACAAATAATTAAAACATAAAAAAACTTTTAAATAAAAACTCAGAAAATGGTACAAAATACAAGAAAATACTAAATTTGTCAACAGCAAAATCCTAAAAGCTGAAAAAACCTTAATTGGTAACACCAAAATAAGAAACAGCAACCCTAAAAAGTCCGTAGGGAGTGCCAGATTTAGCGAGTAATTTTTGGGGGGTATATCAAAGTTGTTCCATACTTTTAAATAAATATTGTTACAATATGCCAGAAGTCTCCAATTTATCATATTAAGGAACACGCACGCAACACTGGAACTTCTACATGGTGACCCGCTGACGTCTACAAGCATTTGCCTAAAATTGCATTTTTTACTGAACAGTGATTTCGCAAGGATTAATTTTGGATGTTCACTTTGGATTTCAAGTAACTCGTCTTAAAAATGACAGAATCATCAGCTGTGAAAATCCCCATTTTTAATTTATCAGACCCCAATCTCTGGTTTCATATGGTAGAAGCGACATTTCAACTAGCAACGCCTAAGCCCATAACTAAAGCGAGAACCAAATTCAGCCACTGTCTGGCACATCTCCCTCCTGAAATCGCAGCAATAGTCAGAGATGTAATAATAACTCCAGATGAAACAGACTCGATGGCATCATTACTGTGGTGTGACATCACTACAGGAAGACGTGTACGATTTCCAAAACATTTAATACAAGAATATGTAATAAAGTAATAATCTAATGAAAATTTCAATTCGCAGTGTCTATATATAAAACTTTTTCAATTATTTTAAAATAAAATGCAAACTTGTGCATAGATTTTCTCATTGTATATATTTGTATTTTCTTGAAAAATTGCAATTTTCTGTGTTTTTCAGAAAATTTAATGGAATTTTGTCACATTAGGATTCGTGACTTTGTCACTGGGCCATCGAGTCTGCTACTACCATTGTAATCAGAAGTCTCCAATTTATCATATTAAAGAACACGCACTCAGCACTGGAACTTCTACAATAGTGTAATATTCTGGGGCTTTTTTTATGAAATTTAGTTGAATTTTCTATTTTATGTTAAAATAAATTTAAACTATTATAGGATAAAATGTGTTCTCATAAAACAAATAAGTATGTTAATTTATTGGAAATTGATTTTAAAACGAAATATTTATTATAAACCATTTTACAAATTGCTTAAAAAATTTGTTCACTCTTATTCATATATACGACAGTGTTTTTAAATCAAAATCATTATTTAGAAATTCAATAGTTAGAACTTGATGTATGATTACATGTTCATTTAAAAAAAGAATTATATGAATCGCTATTTGAATAGTTGCCTCTGAAAACAAATAATAATACGTAAAAACTACCTGAATTTAAGACGATCTTTCATTAAAAAACTCAAGTCTTCAGTAATCTACAATTTAAATTTAAAAAATTTATAATAGTTTAAATTTTTCCATTATTTTTAAGCTATTATATGAATTAGGCGATCGATACTCTTTTATCCTTTTACATTTTCCTAAATGCAAATAATCTCCGTTTTGGTTGGAATGATTCCTTAAATGTGAGTCAGAAACCTTGCCTAATATTTAGGGACTTACTGTATCAATGAATCTTGATCGCATCAAGAAACAGAAATGTAAACAAAGTTAACACTTCACACACTCTAAAGAATTTGATTATCTTCAGCAAGTGCTGACGTTCTCAATCTTTTGCTAGAATTTGAAGCTTTTTTATCCATGAAGGGGTGATTGATGGTTAAGTACAAAGATTTTATCCTCCCACAACATAATCATAGAATTTTATCACTTTCTTTTTCACATTTTTCATATCAGTTGATGTCAGTTATCAGTTTAAAATTTTCGAAACACTAATAAATTTTTTCTTATGCAATTTTATTCAAACGTATTTATTATGATGTTAAGAAAAATAAGTGAATAAAGAAATTTGTTAAATTCTTAAAATAAATCATTAAAAGAAAACTAAAACTAGTTCGAAATATTTGTTATAATATATTTAAAAATATTTTCTATTATTGATTTCTAGATCTTACTAGCATCAAATATGTTTGTTTCAAAACTAAATAATATTTTTTATTACTTTACTTTTGATTTATTTACTTAGTGCAGATATATATCAAGTATTTGATGAAGCGTTTATGTTTACATGAGAAAACGTATCTTACCTAAAACTTATCATCTACTTAAACAATTTATGTTAGAAAGTTGAAATCTCTCGTTTTTGGCTTATAAAGTTTTGACTCATTTATTGAGAAACATTGGTTAATGCAAACATATATAAATATGTAGTGGCTTTTAGTAGAGATTTTTCTGCAAGATCAATTCATCCATTCATTAACTCTTTATTTAAATTTAGATTGGCGGAATGAAAGGGCCATCAATTAGATTAAATCTGGCGGACGACAGTATCTAATAAAACTTTTAAATAATTGTTTGCATAAGAAAATATAATTTACATAAAATTTATTAAATCATTTGCGTAAAGCGAAAAGTTTTCTATTTTATCACATCAATTCTTAGATAAAATAAATAATCCGATGTTGCTTGTCAAGTTTACCACTTAATATAGTTCCTTAAGTTTTCAAATAAAGCGATAAACTCTTACTTTAAAAATGAAGTCACGAGAACTCTGTTTAAATGTGTGGCATTAAATTTTTGCGAGTTAATGTAAGAGGCAATTACTTTCACATCTTCAAGCTAAATACTTATAAGAGGAGATTTTAAGTCTCTTGTGAATAGATTTCATACTTACAAACATTTAAGGATTAATTACAATTGGGCATTTGAAAATGATTGATGTAAAATAATATTGTTGGAATCACTAATTATCATTGGAAACTTCATAGTGTGTCCTATAAATTAGTGTAGATTTCTAAAAATTCATAGCAAAATAAGTAATGATACACAAAAAATATTGTTGGTTTTGGGAATATTTTTTTCAATGCCCTGGTATGGGGATTTTCATCTTTGAGCACTCTGAGGGGCTGAAGTGAAGACATCTTTAAAGAGAGGGGCACCCAGTGGGCTTGCTATCGTCATCCCGAAACTCGGTTGGTCTTTTTAATTAAGAAACAGAGATCAAGCAGAAGACTTGATCTGTGAATGAGAGACATTTCACTTATTTGTGGGAATATGATCAGAGAAATTTTGAATTTTTTTCAGCTAAAAAAAATTAAAATAAAGTTATTGAGTGCATTCGCTTGTCCCCCCCCTTTACACACAGACACAAAGTAAGACTGCTTAAGTAAAACTAGCAAACACAATAAGACTAAAATACTGAATATAATAACAGATAGCTTATTTTATTCGATGCTTCTGACGGGTCTTTGAATAGATCTTTTCACTTTTATAAAAATTGCATGACAATTTCACTACCAAAATCTGCCGCAATTAATGGTGTAGCTTTCTTGAACTTTACGCTATTAAGCTAGTGGGCACGAATTGCCAAGCATCCTGTTTTAGAAGCCAAAATTGTAAGTCAATTTTGATCACTAGTTGCTAAATTCTAGACAACTGTGAATTTCACGGAGTTAAACTATACAAATTGGCTCTGACATTACAAAAGAATAATATGTTTTTTAGCATATCTTAAGTAATTTAGACAAGCAGTGACGCAGTATCTAGGTTATAGAGCAGTGTTTCCCAACCTTTTTTGTGCCATGCCCCACCTTAGCCTTTCCAAAATTCCTATTCCCCCTCCCCCATGTATTATACATAATTTTTATTATTAAGAAATTGAATTGTTCTTTTAAGAAACTTAAATGATAGGTTTTAGGAGCAAATCACTAGGAAATTGTTAACGAAACACAGTAAGTAGATTTTCAAAACATATAATCAAAAACTGAGATTCGAATTTCAGATAATTTTTATAAAGTTTTTTCTATATTAATTTATTATTTTAATTTTGTGAGATCCTTGCTCTTGATGCTTGCTGCACAAAGATTTTATATTAGGTTCCAATTTGGTTAGCATCAGTTTCAAGTCTCCACGTTGTGTTATATCCAGCCGATTTCTTTTTTTTTACCAGTAAATCATTTACAGCACTAAATCCACATTCAGCTAAATATGAAGATGGAAACGGTAGCAATAGTTTTCTTGCACATTTCGTTGAATTCGGGTATTTGATCTCTGTTTCCTCACAAAGCCATGTCATCGCTCCTTTTATATTAAATAAAGTTTTAACTGACTCACAATTTTGTAATTCTGCAAGTTCTTCTTGATACTCCATATTTGATATATCATACAAATCCAGTAACATTGGCTGCATCATGTTGGAAAATCAATTTGTTTCAAATCAGAAAATCTTTCTTTTAAATCAGCCGATAGAATATTCAGATGATTGACAATAACAAGTAATGCGGTATCAGTTACTTCACATTTTTGGAGCCAATGAAACTGTTGAAAGTTTTTGTTGTTAATATGTTTCTGACATAACTCAACATGAGTATTGAAACCAAATATCTTCGCTTTTGCATCGACAAGAGTTTTATTTGTTCCTTGAAGTTGCTTATTTAATTTATTTAGTTTTTCAAAGATATCGGCTAAATAACTCACAAATGCTTTACCATCGATTGTTAATAGATACATCATTTCAAGTGTGTCACTTAAAAAATCACTAAGAGTATCAAAAAGTTCCATAAATCTTTTCAAGCAGTTCCCTTTAGATAGCCATCTTACTTCAGTATGATGAAAAGTCTAACATGATCCTCATTTTGTTTTTCACAAAATAGCTTGAAGATACGTTCACATTTGGCATTAGCTTTAATAGTATTAACACACTTAATAACTGAATATAGTACTTCATTTAGAACAGGCGATATGTTTTTAACTACCAAGTTTTCCCTATGAATAACACAATGCACAAGAATCATTTCTGGATTCGCATCTTTCATCAATTTTAAGCAGCCAATTTTCTTGCCCATCATATTAGGAGCACCGTCTGCAGCACAAGATGTTATATTTTTCATTGGTATATCATTGACATCTAAGTAGTTTTTTTGCATATTATATATATCTTTGGAAATAGTGGTGCTTTCTAATCTTTTACAGAACAACATTTCTTCAGCAAAATGTCCTTTATCAATATATCTTACTTAAGATATCAATACTGCCTCACTGTCTTTCAAAGTTGATTCATTCATTTGCACTGAGAAATTTCTAGTTTTCAATTTTTCAACAAGTTGTTTTTCAACATCTTCACTCATTTCGTCTATTCTTCTGCTAACAGTATTGTTACTGAGTGGCATAGCTTTTACATCTTTGTCATCTTTTTCAAGAACCGTTTTAAGAAATGCTGATATTGATGGTTTTATTAAACTCTCTCCTATAGTATGATTTTTTCCAGTTTTAGCGATGAATAAAGAAACTTAATAACTAGCGTCAAGAACACGATTATTAGTTGAAGTATGAGCAGTAAACAGAGACTTTAAAGTTGTTCTCTTTTCAAAATTTTTCTTTAAAGTAATTCAAATCTGAATTAATATGAGCACTATGTTTCGCCTTTAAATGCGCCTCAACACGACCTCGTTTCATTGATTCGTTGGTCAAGCATTGCTGGCATAAAAGACAAAAAAGAATCCACTCATCGTGGACAGCGGTATGAAACCAAATTTTAAATATTCCTCCGAATATTGACGAGTTTTTTTCTTGCTTGCACCACTCATTTTACTATGGGGGCTATAAGAAATAAATATAAGATCGATTAAAAACTAAAATTAAAGTATGTGTTAAAATTAATTTAAAGTGACAGAGTAAACGTATACTAAAAAATACATATTTATTTAAATGTATATAACACATTTACTACACTGCCACCGCAAAATAATATATTTTTTCCATTTGACAAAATTTTCTGGAAAGTTATGTTTCTAAAATAAATAAAAATAAAATCAAATACTTACCAATTTTATCTATACAATTTATATATTTATTAAATAACCGAGTTTTTGCAACAGTTTTGACGGACACTATTTCAAATTAACACCAACTGAATTCTGTGAACACTACATACATTGCGATGGACCATTCAAGTGCGAACAACTGCGTTGTTTACCGAGATTTTAAAACGTCCGGGATACCCCGTGGAGCCTGCCGTCTGCCACAGGGAAGTTAACTTGACGACGCCAAACACCCAGTTGATATTTTGGTCTCGTCAAGCGAAATTATACCCAATAATTATTTACCGTAATTATTTAAGAATTTGCTTTTTTAGTTAAATTTGGCATTGCATTTAAATGGCCTGAAGCGAAAGGGTTAAACTCGTCTTGAGTACATTTTCGGATTGCCCCCCTGAGCAATCAAATTGCCCCCCTGTGGGGCGTGGGCCCCACGTTGGGAAACACTGTTATAGAGTCAATAGTATTAAACTTATAACGTCTTCTATATGTTGTTTTTATGAATTATTAATAACTATCATCTTTTTAATTTAAATGCATTAAACTATGTTTTATAGAAGAGTTATAATCTAATTCGAGCTCATTTCAATGCTGAAATATGATTTACTCCTTTCAATGATTCTTTTTTCTAGAACAACTATCTTAGCAGTTATTTTATTCTCGAACTTTTATTTAAACCAGTGGGTGACCGAGCTCCGCTCGGAGAAAACAGGCATCGAAGCTAACTCAAAGATTTAAATTTTCAATTGTGATTTATCAAAACAATACATGCCATTTGATAAATCACAATTGAAAACAGCTTAAAAATTTGTGAAACCATTGATGAAAAGATAACCGGTTAAAGTGCACCATTGTAAACTATTCTAAACAAAGTTAGAGTTTGGAAAGGGAACTATTCTATACAAAGGTAAAGTTTGAAAAGTCATAGGAAATAAAATGTAATTGATAACAAAAAATTATACAATTAAAGAAATGGTACAAAGTGAGCAGTGTAAAGATTGAAGTGTGTTGAAGTTCAATATTTTTGACAAATTTATTTAGAAAAACCAAACTTATATACATACATAAGAAACATATTATAAACCTATAACATCATAAACATAATAAACATTAATCATCGATTGCGAAGTCTTCCCTGTTGTCCAGGTAGTTTCTTGTCGGAGAGGCAGGTGCAGCTGGTGAGTTTCTCTTGTTCAGAACTTCCTTCCATACGACGTTTCGGGTGTGGGTTGGATTCTCAGGACCTTCAACGCACTTTGACGCTTGACTCTTGAAAACGCGACGTTCCGTGCTCGAAGACCGTCGCGAGGAGAAGCACGCCGACGAATTCGAATGTTTGGCCTTGTGACTTGTGTATCGTAATGGCGAATGCTGGAGTAACTGGGAATTGGTGCCGTTGCATAGTTGTGCCAAGCTGTGATTTGCTGGAGTCGAGCATGATCCTTGGAAGGTGTACTTGTCGGCCTGCGTGTTCACCGGTGATGATCTTAGCCTTGATGATGTTGTTGCAAAGTTCGGTGACAATCAATCGTGTTCCGTTGCACATTCCTTCAGAGACGTCCAAGTTTCGGAGAAGCATGATGATGCCGTTCTTTTTGAGCTTCAGATTGTGTGGAGGCAAGTCGGCGATGTTGATCGAAGAAGCATTCTGACAATAACGGTATCTTCTAGTTGTCCATTTGTGGGTCGAATTGAGTTGATCGCTTGTTGTTCCAAAATTCCAGCTCCTTGAAGAATTTCATGTAGAGGTGCGTTCTGCATGTTGAAAATGTAGCTTGAAATCTGATGAATGTTGAAATGTCGGACTTTGTTGACGGTGATTTGGAATCGAAATCAGTTCCTTAAATACTTTTTTGGAAATTCAAATATTTGGAAATTGGAATTTTAAACGAATCAAAAAGAACGAATCTTTTTAATTAACGAACGAGCGGTAAATTCAAAATTTCATTAACAAATTTCCCTTAATAAAAAGCAGTGGAATTAGAATCGTACTTTTTTAAAAGAAAATTTAGTAAAAATATCAAACTTATCCTTATTTTTTCTTTTATATTTGTTTTATCTTAATTTTGTGATTTAAAAATAATCGTGTGGTCATCAAACTTTATTAGTTCGCCATATTGGTAATAGATGGCAGCACGTTACCACTTGAAACCTATTAGGCAATAGACAAAGAAAATTTAAGTGCTGCCATCTATAGCCATTATGGCGAACTAATAAAGTTTGAAAATATCCTAACTGTAACTCCGAACTGCTTGACCGTAGCGCTTCAAAACGGGCGCCAATCGATTTCTCGTGGCCAAAAACCCCAGACCCCCAAGTTCACCGGAGTTTTTTAATTCTGGGGCGATTTTCTACTTGGCAACCATTCCTCGTATTATAGTATAGGATATACCCATTTGTGCTTCATTGGGGAAGTTGTATACAAATTAGAAATCGTAGCTATATTGAATCATCAGCTGATCTATCGATTATTGTATTATCTAGATTCTTCCCATGTTTCTGATGTAGCAACATAGCTAAAACAGTAACATGGGAAGTTATTTTACTTTTTCATTGTCTACTATTCTAAAAAAAAAGAAAGTTTCTTAAAACACTTATGCTTGCAGAAAAAAGTGAAATATGTGTGCAGAGAGGATATACCTCATAATTATAATCGCATATTATATGACTTGCTAAGTTATATTTTAAATAATTCAACTTCTGAATAAAAAACATGGTATTTGAGAAGCCAGTTACTCACTGAATAATAAGTTGATTGCTTGAGCCTCTTAAGACAACTTTTGGACTTCAAACATCAATCAAACCTGTCACAAAAGCCTTCTCTAAAAAATATCTCTAAACATCTAAAGCCATATTTGTTTGTGTATTGTTTTATAATGTTTCAGAAAAGAAATTAAAATTAGAATTAATTTTATATAAACATAATTTCTCCAACTGCCAACATGAAAAAATGTTTAATTTCAAAAAAGGCAAACTATATATTACTGAGAACTATTTTTCTTTTTATCAAATATTACTTATTTTATTATAAGTTTTCAACAGTTGTATAAATTCATGGTGCTTCTATTATATATAAATATTTAGATTTCTTTTATTTAAAAATCCTTCATTTAAAAAAATCGTGTTCCTAACTGAGAAAATGGGAACACATATAAAATTTAACAATACCGGCTATTTTTCTAGAAAACTAATGATTTTTAGAAAAAATATTTTACCTGCAATGATTGTTCCCTCTCCAATGAAAACGTCATTATTATTTAATATAAATTAACTCCATTATTCGGTGGATGTGAAGTATAGTTGGGGTTATAATGCCACACAGCTATTGTTTTTTCAAAGATGGTATAATTTGATTCATTAAGGGAAAATATTATTAAATATTGAGAACTGTGATAGTAGTAGTTTTGACAGTTGTATGTACTAAAGAGAATAACTAACTGATTCCTAATTGAGAAGTAATTCAGTTTGGAAGGTAGTACCATCAACTAATTTGGATAATCATCATTGAAGTATTCTTTTTTAAAATTTTATGTAATATATAGTACTGATACATAAAGAGATCGTAGTTTTATGGCAGACAAATTTGTACTGAGATGTGAATTGGTATTTTTCTTATTTAAAATATTTTTTATTGCGAATAGAAACTACAAACTAGAATTATTTTAATTATAAGATTAATATCTATTTTTGAAGACTATGGTTTTTTTAAAAATTTGTTGAGAATGAACCCAAATATAAGTTTTCAATTAATAGTTTTTTGTATAAAAATTATTTGTAAATGAGAGTTGCTGTAATAATTTTATCAATTAAATCACGCATTAGTTGCAGAGGTACTGTTTTGTATTTAATTCTACAAATGTTTGTGCATTGTAATTAAAAGTTATTAATTAATAATAATAATTATTATTTCCTTGTGCTTGATCAGTCCCAACTACTTGTACATAGCAATTAAATAATTAACTAAAATTAAATAATTAACAATTAAATAATTAACTAAAACTAGAAATGCAATTTACTTGGTATTCACAATAGGTGATGTACATCTATGTATTTGATATTCACAAAAGATGAATCAGAATCATTAAACTATTGTTTTTTATTTGATTAGTTATAACTAGTATTACTCAATTATAAAACAAGATCATTTGGAAACCATAATAATCTCTACATTATGAATAATTTAGCATGATCAATTAGTCATATTGTTATAGATTTCAAAAAGAATATTTTTTAACCACTATTTTGTAATTAAATATGTCATACAGAAATATAAAATTTATAAATTCGAAAAAATATGATATAATTGTAATTATAAAAAGAAGTCACAGCATTATGTTGATAATTTACTCAGATTTAGCTTAGTAAAATTTAAGTAACAATTTTAACAGTAATATAATCACTTCATTATGCCATTACTAAATTCTTAACATTGAATCAGCTTTAAATATATGTTTGTTTTAAGGTAAAACAAAATAATTTTTATACATTTCACTGAATATGTCATAATAGTAAATATTTAATTTTCAAATATTATTACTTTTGATTTATTTTAACATTAATTTTATTTATTAAGATAATAAAAATAATTTTTATACATTAAAACATAATTTAAATTTCCATTAATAACAAAAAAGGATTTAATTCAAAATTCCTAAACTTGTATTTTTTAATAGTAAAGGGAAAAATATGAAGCTTTACTTTGTAATTCATTAAAGCGATTTTAATTTTTTAAATAGAAATTTCATACGTTCAAATAGTATATTGCTGTTATAATGTAGTAATCATTATGTTATGTCTTTGTAGTTTTAAATTGCTTATTATATATTAGTTTGAAATTTCCTATATTTCTAATTTGTTTGTTAAGTGTATAGTTTATATACAGAGGTTGAGAACGCTTGAAGTGACTCAGAGAATTTACTTTAAATAGTAGATTCATTTTCTCTCTTATGTGAAGAGTTTGGAACAAAATATCATAATTGTTTTCCCATAGTAAGTAAAAAGCTTAGAGATTTTTAAAAATGAATTTATTCCATATTTTTGAAAAGCTGAAGTTATTTCACTTACTATTTCAATTTCTCAATGCAATTTCATGAAAGCATCGATAAAGCAGTTTGATAATACAAAAGTAATGCATTTAAACAAATTAATTGCAAAATTATATATTAAGTAATAAAAATATAGTAAAGATTACATTAAACCAAGAAAATATACTGCTTTTTGAATATATTTAGAACGTATTTTTATTCATTGTATTTAAAAAAAAATTCTCAGTCAGAATATTTAAAATAATTTTTGGAAATATTTTATAAATTTTTAAATGTTTCTTCAAAATTATTTTAACTTTATTTTAAATTGTATTATTAGAGGTTGAGTGATTATTTTATTTATTTTAAAATATTATTAATTTATTAAATTGCATTTTAAACATATCTGATTAATTTAATGTCAATTATATATAAACTACAAAATCTAATAAACTATAGAAATAAACAAACACATATTTATTAATTCAAGATAAATATATTCTTTAAAAATTTGTTAAGATGTAAAAAAGGCAGGTAAAATAAATTGAATAATTAACTTTTGTAGTAAAATCTTATTATGTTTAAACCAACATATAAAGAGAATCATTGTTATAAGTCTCAGATTTATTTTTCTTCAGAAAAAATAATCTACCGGGAAAAAAAAACTTCAAGAAGTTTCCCTTCTCAACGAAGGTGCTTTTCTTATCCCCTAAATTAAGTATAAAGACATTTTTGTCGCGTTAAAACTTGATAAATGAGATGATAAATGGATAAACAAACTCATCTTAAATCTTCGTTAAGGTAGATGGGTTTTTTTTATAAACTATATCACGAAGAAGCAGATGAAACATGCTGTTTTGTTCTGTGTTCTCTTCGTGAAATATTTGTGTACACATTTTTTTGGTAAGTTTAAGAAATATTTCTATTTTCTTAAATTTACCAAAAATTCTATAAATCTTAAAAGAACATAAGAGCCTAATATTTCTTCTAAGATTTATAGGTGTGAAGTCTCAAGAAGAAGAACTTATTCAATTTAAAAATTTTGACACTTCAAAGTGTAGAAATACTTGTAACATTTTTTAATGAATTTAATATATTATTTAATTTAAAATATATAGATTAACACTTTAAATGACACAAAATTACTAAGGTATATTAAAATGTCCATAAAATATTTACTGCATAAATATTAAAGAAAAATAATGACATTATAATTTATATAGTAAGCAATGTATATATTTTATAGGAAACTAATCAAATCTAAATGGTTTTGCAAATTAATGATATGGTTAATTTTTTTTCTCAAATATTGAAATATTTAAAATTTATTAAAAAATTAAACAACTCTGACATGATGTTCAATAACTATTATCTAGTAGTCAAACAATATTTTTTCTGTGAAGTAGAAACAGGCTTTATTAAAGCTATTGTTGCCGTTCTCATGTTGTTCAACAATGTACATATATATATATATATATGTATATATTGATGTATCTTAAAGAACAATAAAATTCAAAGACAAGAGTAAGCAGGAATTATACTACTCAATACAAATAAAACAAGACTGTTATTAAATATGATTAAACGGTTAATCTGTGCTTTAGGTCCCCTACTTCCCCAACTCTCGAATTTCATGCGCTTTATCGCGCATGCTCATTAATTACTCTTTTCTTTAGCCTTTCCATTGGGCGCTAATTAAGTTTCACTTTGAAATATCGGTAGATTTTTCACCATGGCATGTGTGATTTTGAAAACTCGCCAAGTAGGGGACCTAAAGCGCATTTTCACCGATTAAACTTATGAATATGAACAGGATACAACTAGTAATACATAAATACGAATATATTTGATTATATGATTGTATATATATTATATACATAGACATACATTAAAAACTAAGTTCATCCCTTATATGAATATATATTAAAAATTTTATGTTTCCAGTTTATACAGAGTAAGTTTTTTTTTACCCAGCTTTAATAAATGTGCTTAGGTATATTTTCTAAAAAATGAAAGATGTTTGTTTCCTTAAAAATCATACTCTCCCTACTAAAATCTTTAGCAAATGCATTTTTTTTAATAGTTTTTTTTCCAAACTGCTATCAGTTTTCTTCGAACGTCAAATACTGACGGATCTTAAAAAGTTTGAGAAAGAAAAAAAAAATAATACTTTGAAGGAAATTTGAATGAAAATAAAATGATCTTGAATTTTTTTTCTCATGAAATATTCAAATTTTTTCATGGTCGTTTTATGCTGAGGATTTTTTGCACTGAAATGTCTTATTTAATATTGCAAAATGCAGTTATTGAAGATAGTGAATCAAAGAAAATAAATATTTTTTGTTACAGTTGTTTTATTAATTAACAAAGTATGAATAACTTCCAAAACTGAGAGAGTGCGATAACACAGTCAAACTAAGATACTTAATATTATCTGCTTTCTTAAGAGCATTTACCATATAAAATTCATTTACTTTTCTTAAGTATCATATTACTATTTGTCTCTCCTCCTATGATTCTCACCAAAATCTAATATATATTATTAGGTATATAATGTGATATGTATTTGAAAATTAGGCAATATTGTGAAATAAATTAAGCAAAAATTTTCGTTAATGATTTAAATTAGATGAAAACTAACTAATTTATTAATTTTCTGCAAAAACGTTTTTGATTATTAGCTTTCTTTTACATTATGGTAAATAACTGATATCCTCATATAAACTTTAATATTCATGCAAAGGTTTTATTTGTTTTTAATTTTGTATGGTTTTCAAAGGAAAACATTTAACCCATATCGTTCATTATTATTAATTAGTAAATAATATTTTATACATGTTGATTACATTAGAACATTTATTATTTTGAAGAATAAATAATTTACATGTGTATATAAAATATACTCTATAATATTAATAATATTTCTATTAGAAATAGACAAATAAATGATGACATGATAGTTGATTAGAAATGTTTGAAAGAAAGATGTTTTGTTATAGAAAGTAAGAGTTTGCATAAAAAAGTTTTGATGAGTATTTAAAAATGTGTTTAAACATAAATAAGTTCTTATAAAATAAATTTTTGCAATTAAATTTGATTTAAATAACTTAGTAAAACTTAAATTATTCCGGCATTAAAACAATTCAGTATATGCATATTTCTGAATCATTTTATATTAACAAATTATGCATTATTTAATAATTAATGCAAAAAATATATGGAAAAGTTTATATAAGCATGTTAGAATTCTAGACTACCATTCTCAAGATTTCAATTATTAAGAAATTTGCATTGTGTTACACTATAGACATTTAAATGTAGTAATAATTTTTATGACATTTATATTGTACATTCAAGTATGTTTCATTGGAAAACCTATGGGCCTGGTTGTTAATTCTCGTTATCGGAAAGTAGTGAGTATGAGTTCTGGTTTAACAGATGATTCATTGTGTTCGTTAATAGCGGATAGGACACGTAAAATACGTTGTGATCACAATACTCTCCATGTGAAATGATACCTTTCGAGATATCTGGTCAATCCTGGGCTATTTCTGTTGCTTCTGCCTCTAAATTACAAAATCCCACCCACTTTTAGGGTTATGATAGTCCTCATCCCTTATTTGTGCTGAAAGAGGACAATCCTAGTAGCTGGCCATTGGAGGAGAAGGAAAAAAGTATTGAAGTATGGTTAATTTTATTACTCCTTTTATATTTTGCAATTCATTTGATTGCTCTTTTAAAGTCTTGGAGATTTTCCCTTTAAAAACATCTCTTTAAGGAAATTTCTACTTATATGTATTAAAGTCGGAAAATCATTAAAAATTGCTGCTTCATTCACTGCATTTGTAATATCATAAATATATAAAAAATCATCAAGAGCCCTTGCATACTTATACTCCCCTCTTTTATATTTCTGAACTTTACTCGTGCTATTTTAAGCAAATGAAAATCATCTAAAAATAACATCATCTTCTAAAAATAACAAAAACACTCCACTCTTTTCTTAGTCTGAAAGTCGGGAAAAACTGAATGAATTATAAAAGAAAGAATAAACTAGTTTTTTTGAACTCATGTTTGCATTTCCGCTGTGAATACCCCATTTGGTTTTCATAAGTTTTCTGAAAATGAAAAAATGTTTTTGATTTTTATTCTGGATGAAGTATACTTAAGTTGAAAGGATTCCTATATAGAGTGGAATAAGCATGTAAATTTAAATGAATAACGAAAAAAATAAGCATTGTTCTTCTTTTGGGAAAAGTCTTTTTATCAATTTTTATTTTTACTATTTTTATAAGAGCTTTCAATTATCAATGAATGCTAAGCAATAAAATATGATGCAAAATATTTTTGATATATTTGTGAATATGCAATGTGCATATTATGTTTTCAAAAAAAATATTTCCAATCTATTTCAATATTGTTTAACGATTTTTATTAACTTTAAATCTATTTACAATATTCATGGATAATAATATAGCTTTCTATTTATGAATGTAACTTAGTTATGAATACGTTTATTTATAATTACTATTTAAATATTTTCATAACCCTTGTTTATTCTTTATTTTTCGATATAAAAATTGATTTCAATTATAAGAAGTTTTTAAAAAAGATATTTAAAACGAAAAACATATAAGAAATATATTTTCTATTTTTACGAAACTTTGAAATTCAGTAATGACATTTAAAAGTATATCTGGAACTTTATCATGCAATTTTGAAAAATATTATTATTTAAGATATTGACTGAAATGTATGATATTCATTTAATCCACCATTAAATATTTATAAAGATAAGTTTCCAATTTTTTATATTAGTCTTTAATTATAGCGCCATAATAAAAATTAAAAATATTTAAAATTGACTTATAAATATTTTATGCATAATTTTTCTAAAATTTATAACTATATAATATTTTGATGGTTCTTCAATTTAGGTGATTATTTTTTGACAGTCTGTGTTTAATATATTTTTTATAAGAGTGCATATCAACAATATTGTGCTTAAATTGAGCTTCTGAAAGCCATTTTTTACTTATTTTAATATTATCTAGTTAAACTTTTTCATTTATGTAATTTAAAAGTAATTCCCTTCTGTAAATTCTTATTTTTAAAAGAATTTTTGATACATAATACATTTAAGTTCAACAAAACAAATCTTTTTAAAATATAATTAAAGCCAAACATGAGAAGAAATAAATATTTATAACATTTATTTAAGTCTTTTGTTGAAGTTAACAGTTTCACACTTATATATATTATGATTAAAATATCTCAGATATACTTAGCTTGAAACTTTTAAATAGTGAAGGTCTATTACAAGTTAGCTACAGAAACTTATTGTTTTAAGTATAAAAGTGTTTGTCCTTAATGAATAACTTAGCATTACTATGAAAAATACATAAAATATATAAATGTTATGTTAAATATAAAACAATGTAAAATATGTAAATTAAAATTGCACATTTGAAAATTAATGATGAATACTAATTGTACAGTTTATTTTCATATTACTATGACAATTTTAATATGGTAATTATAATGAACACTTAATCATTTCTGTACAGTTCGTAGTAAGTTGGAAACTAAAATGAATGAAAAAACACAAAATATATACTCTTTAAACTATGTAAAATATAAATAAGCCCTTTTGAAATACAAATTAAAATGAAAATTTTCAGTTATTTATAATTTAATTCTGACCATCACCCGTAACGTCTGAACGATTCAATAAGAACATGTTTGTAGATTGTCTATCTTTTCAATTATTAGTGACAAACTATGTTAAATAGAGTATAAGGTGTTTCATCTGATCACTTTATTTTTTTTTTTTTGCAGACAGTCACAAAATCTCGATTGACTGGAGAAGCAAAACTGCGATATCATGAGTGGAGGAGAAATAATTCATTATCAAAATCAAAAACTTACTGATACGAATTTCTTCTTCTCATATGAGATTCACAGCAACGTTTCATCAAGCAAGAAAGTTTAAGTGAATTTTGAGTTTGAGAAACATGCCATGTATAATTTTTTTACTTAAAAGCATTTTATGTCATTACCACAATCTCCTGTTTTACATGAATGTATTCATAAGGTAACAATTTGAATATCATATATGCATTCCATGTTGCATAAATGTTCTTTGTGTACGGTGTCTTCATAGAGAAAAATTTCAATGGTTATCTAAGTATATACATCTATACATATACATATCTATATATATGCTAAAAATAGTTTATAAGTTTTATTTAAATTATTAGTTATTGTTGGAATTTACTTTAGTAATAATACTGACTAAGTTCTATCAGTGGTTTCTTAAGAAAAAAGTACAAATATTAAAAATGAAAATCTACATAAATGATAAAATTAGAGAATTTAAATAATATAATAATTCGTGAAAGGAAAATATTTAAAGAAAAAACATTTTCAAGGGGTGAACATGAACCTAATTTAAACTAATGTGTTTCAGTCAATTTTTCCTTACTTAAGAAATTATGCATATTGAACACGAGAAAATATTTTGTTCTTTTATTTCATGATATTCTTCAAATACATCTGGAAATATTTAAAATTTTGTTTTACATATTGTACAATAAAAATTGAATCCTATATATACATTTAAATTTATAAAAAAAATTTTAAGGAAATATATTAAGTTGTCGATATTTAATTAACCATTTAGGAAATTATTAATTATTTTTTGAGAGTGTTAATTGCCTGTAAATTTGTTGAAAAATTGTTAAGAAAGGTATATAATTTTAAGAACTCGTAATGGTTAATTTTTTCTCTCAAAATAACACAACCAAACATCATATTTAAAAATTATTGACATAAAAACATACACAATCATCTTGGTTCAGAACCTTATAAATATTTGATCCATATTTAAGCAAAAGTATTTTTTACATAAGATTTTTATCAAAATTTATATTAAGTTAAAAAATTTGGTCATTTTTTTAAAAACTAGGTTGATTTTTGCATTTATTCATTTTAATGGTTTGATTCGGAACTGGTAATATAGGTGTGGAATTTTTCACAAATTACTTAATATTGGAAAATTATTAAATATATTAATTTAATTAATTTATCAAAATAGTTATGAATATTATCGCGATTTTAATACCTTCATGGAACTTTTAATTTTGTATTAAATATTTATCAAAATCGATATTGAGTAATTTATTTTACTTATCAGTAGATATTGATGAATGTTGATGAAACATAACAGAGACATACCACAGAATGTTAATGTTTGGGCATATAAAATATAAGATTTGCATATTAAGATTTCCTTTATTAACATATTTTTATTTCAAATAAAATTAAAAGACTTAATTAAAAATATGAAAAAATAGAAATTAATTTTTAATTGTTTTGAACTATACGTAAAATAAAATTAGGAAATTCAATTTAATTATTAACTGCGTTTCACATTAATTATTAGTTGTTTAAAATATATCTGAAATTAACATCAAAAAGTAAGTCAAAAAAGAAAATTAAATTTATTTTCTTATGCAATATTTAAAGTTTGAGTATCGTATATAACAGGGGTGGCCAAAACATCGACCGCGGTCGACTGATTGACCACGAGGACATTTTAGGTAGTCCACGCGACCATCCCTATATTTACCTCGGATATTAACAATTTAATTTATGACTTATGACATAGAATAAATGAATTATTTAAAATAAAAATTTACTAGAGTCTACACTTTAAAACGTAAAACAAACTGTGCAAAGATTTACGATTTAAAGATTTATGATAAAAGGTTTACGATTTATAAAACCTGAAACGGACTTGATGAGCTCTATTAAAACATTCAAAGAAACTTTACAAAGGTATGCATCTCAATTAAGAAAACATGAATTGAGAAACATCAAAAACATGGAGAAAGAGTGCATCCATAACCCAAACTGAGACTTCGAAGATTTCGCTAAACACTTACCTGTTTTGTTTAATGAATTTGAAAGAAGATTGGCTGACTTAATTAAGTTGAAATAAATAAATTTTGTGAAATTTCCATTTAATGAAAATGTCAAAATTGATGAACAACGTATCTAAAAAAATGAGACATTTAATAGATATCATATCAGTCACAGTCGAGGAAAAAATTATTAAATTAAGATGCGATATATTTCTTAAATCCAGAGCGTATTTAGCGATACTGATTTTTGGAAATTAATTTCTGAGGAAACGTTTCCAAATATTTATAAATTGATTTTGTATTTCAAATCATACTTTGGATCAAGCTATCTTTGAGAATCTGCTTTTTCAACCATGAGCAAAAAACAAACCTTGGTCGCATTTAACAGATGAACCTTTAATTTCGTGTTTATGCATTGCTATAAGCTCATACCAGCCACAATATGATAAACTTGTCGCAGATATACAGTACCAAATTTCAACTAAATGAAGTGAATAGATGGTCACTTTTTGATATATGAATACTTTGATTATTTTCGTCAGTAAATTTTTATTTTGTAAATATTAATATTCAATTTTTTTAAAAAATTACATAATTTACAATTTTTTTTGTTACCAAAAATAAATATATATGTTAATTTAGCTCTGCCCTTGACCCTTCATAGACCGCTTTCGAATTTTTAAATGTGGAGTACCCGGACCCGAAAAGTTTTGCCACCAATGGTATATAAAAATATCACACTTTGCTTTACATATTTGAAACCAACATCTTTCATTCGATTTCTCTAAATGATATATTTCCATTTTAGGTCAACTAAAATAAGAATTGTACAATACAAATCAGTTATTTATTATTTAAGAAAATCTCAGCATGCAAATTTGAATTACATTTATGATATATTTTTAAATTTGTAGTTAATAATTAAGTCTATATTTTATTTTCGAAATTGTAATGTAAATTTTGATGAAAAGTTGTAGATATTTATTAAAAATTATATTTAGCATAGTTATATGGACTTCTAGAAATTAAAACTTGCTGCATAATTATATAATAAATTTTTGTTGGTTCTCCATAAATAATATCAAATATTTTGAGATTCGATTTCTGAATTTCAATATTTTTAAGAAATGATATTGTTTCTTCAGAAGTTGAAATCTGTAAATCAATATAGATTTCTAATCTTTTATTCAAAGAAAGAGTTTAAAAATATTCATAATATAATTAAAATAATTATTTTTAAATTTTCCTAAATAATATACTTGTTTCAGTTAGGTGAGAATTCTCATTATGATCAGCGATTTTTTCTGATATTTATAGATATCTAATTATGAGTATGGTTGATTGATTGTTTAGTTTTGAGTTTGATTATTGCATAGGAATTTTTACTTAGAGGATTTTTTGGTTTTCATATCTATTTCAATAACATTGTGTATCATTACTAAGTGTTATATGACGAGCTGATATTTCTCTTTTAATTTATGAATTTTTTGGTAACAAAAAAGTGTTTTAGATCAATTATTTTGAAATATTGTTACGTTTTAAAAATTGAAATATTTTTCTGAATGTGTGATATACTATAAATTTAATAATATTATATTAATTAATAGTATAGTAAATAATATTTTCACGTACTTTTTAAAAATATAATATAAAATAATTTACATTTTCTTAATCTTCTTAATTAAGAAAGTAGTTATAAAGTTTTGTGATAAGTTGCATATAGTTAAAGCTCTTTTGTTACTTTAAAAAATAAAAAGTAGAATTTGTGTAAGAGCCTTAAAAAGTTTATATATATGAAAATATTTTATTTTTTTATCACTGAATTTGTCTTCAAATGTTGTTATTGAATTTTAAATATTTTTTTCAGCATTTGTTATGATGTTAATGTCGGAATAATTTTGTAGACAAACAGATGATTTAGGGTTATGAAACTGGAATTTTTAAGAGCACATTATTTGACTTAAGGATATAACTTAAAAAAAAAGAAGAAAGATTTACAATCGTAAGCAAGGCCAAAGGATTTACAATCCTGCTTTTTTGTTAGAAAACCATACATTTCTTTGATTGTTAAAAAATTATTAGGATTTCTAAATTCCAAGAAATTTTAAAATCTTTGAAATATTATTTTATTTTTAAATGGAATTTTCAAAAGTTCATCGTGAATTTCTTACGTTGAATTTTGGCATCATAGACGATGTTCAAAATATATTTGGTACTAAAATTACAACGCAATAGAGATTGCCAAAGTTTTCGACAGACATCGTTAGCCTCACCAACTAGTTAGGAATCAGAATTGAATCATCTTTATTTACGAAATTTATCACCCATTATTTACTAACATTTTTGCAATTTAGCCCTTTTTTTAAATGTAATACTGCTGTAAGATTGGAATTATAGTAAAATCTTCCTTAATTGTTATTAAGACAGTGTTTGGAGATTAAACTCTTGCCTACAACACAAGCCTGGAAAATATACCCCAACCATCAGCAGAAGTGTAAGGAAAATATGGATGTAAACTTTAACGGGAAAATAAATTATTAAATGAATAAGTTATAAACAAGCTTTTGTATTATTTCTGAAAATTTTACCATTGATGACTAGATTCTTTTATTTAATTGAAAATAAAATATAATAATAGCACATAGTTCTGCCTTTTATATAGAAAGGAATCACTCTGCTTTTATTTTATTAGCCAAGGGTTTATCTGCTTGTTTATATCATGTTATCACATGCGTTATTTTTAAATAAGAAAGCAAATATTAGAAAATTTTATTATTTTGCCTTATTTTTTTTTTACCGTCACATTATTCTTTCTGAAAATTCTGAAGATAAATTTTGTTTCGTAATCATTGATATAGTCTATATAAATTTGAGTTCTCATATTTTGTACCTTTTATTTCTGTATTTGATACAAGCCACGTCTATTTTGGAAGTTATTTTCAAAACTACAAATTATATTAAATGTGTTGTGGCAGGTAAACTGATATCAAACAAATTGCTGAAAGATAAGGATAGTATTTTTTAAGGAAAATGTGCTTTCCATATATATATAAGCCTCCAATAGTTTTATTAAAAAATATTTTTTTGGCAGAAATATATATTTTGTGAGAGTTTACACAATGAAAGTGTAAGAACAGAAATTATTTCTGACATCAAAGTCAGAAATAATTTCTATTCTTACACTTTCATTGTAAGCTGATGTTATTGCATGAATATTTTTAATAGCTGTAATTTTTGTCAATAGCATTTAAACTTTGTGAATATTTTTAATGTCATAATTTATGAAAAGCATAGATAGTTCTCAGAAATTAAAGGCTGCACTTTAAGTAACCTAATATTATTACAACATTATAGTTTATTTATAAATTATAATCTAATTATTGCTTTCATGTAAACTGCAATAATAATCTTACAAATTAATACAAAAGGAAACCTATTTTTGCAAATAAATTTAATAATATTCAAATACAAAAATTTATAAATATGGTTTCAAGTAAAAACTGTATCATAGAATGACATTTTAAAATTTAAAGTTTACTATCTGATTACAGTATTTCCTTGAAGATAATATTCTAACATTGTAATTTTCATAATAAGGAATTTAAATTTGAAATTGAGAAAAATCTTCAGAATGGAACTGCTCCATTTATCACTCATTATTTTTATGCAATTTTATACAAAAACGAAGCAAATTTCGTACAAGGTAACTATAAAATATATGATATATTTTAGTGTTCAATAATTCATAAAATGAGGAAAGTATCTGAAACTTATAACACTTATTCATAAAATATATCTATGCATTATTTAGGTTTCCATAAATTATTTTCGTTTTTTTCCCATTCAGATAGAATTGATTTTGTATACAATTTCTTCATGTGTTAATAATAAGCATGTTTTTCTCGTTGGAACAATTTTTTTTATCTTATGTTGATTATTTCACAAGAAGAAAATTTGGTCACACTTCCTTAACCATTTGATCTCTTGTTAAAAGCAATTGAGTTATTTAATTTAAAAATGGCTGAAGAATATAGGTTATAGTAAAAAAAAATAGTAAGGATTGTTGACTTATTACAATCCAAACTTTTCTTCCGTTAGCATTAAGTTTGTATTTCGATAAGTATAGAATAAGGCTCTCTCTGTTTGTCCGTATCTGACGTGAAACCGATTATAATCTTAAAGGCACTATGGTGGTGAGGAAAGTTTGGGCTATTATCTAAAGGCATCTTACAATAAATAAACATTTACAACACAAACTACATAAGAGATGAAAGAAAGTAAAGGTATGTAACAGAGAATCCTTTAAGTGAGATCGCATCAACAACTTAAAGAGCAGCATCTTTGCTTAGCTAAAACTCTTAATTATTTGAGATTTCTGCTCTTGTGTGGACTAATTCATGCCATTCATGCCTGTAATGGTTATCTAGGTACATTTTATAAATTTAATATTATTGGCAAAGCATTCTGAAAAATTTTTTATATGATATATATTGGTGTTATGTTTTGTCACAAAAATATAAAATTATTTTATTAATAAAATTAAAAATTAAATTTTATTTAGCGATTTTGAATTTTACTTGGTGGTTTCTAGTTTCACTTAGAGTAATTGTGATGAATCACCATAGTATATTTTTGGAAGTCTGTCGGAAAGAGACTTCTGCATGTGCATATACATACAAACATATATATAT
>JAPDSC010063188.1:67965-78720 GCA_026290005.1 Latrodectus geometricus | reverse complement strand
ATATATATATATATATATATATATATAATCCTAACCTTTCTATATATATATATATATATATATTACAATTATGTATACATTTATGATGTATAATTACAGAAGTACAAGTTTCATATAAAAGATACCTATTTATTAATTAAAACAATATATGCATTTTAAAAAAGAAGAAGTATTAAATAAATATTCAGTAATAGCTTTAAGCACTAAATAAAAGTATAAAATGAAGAAACTATTCCAAGAATGGATTTTAGTAATTCACATGATTATAAGCAACTTTGCTTTCGTTTTGAATATTTAATTCCAAAATATTGAAACAGAGTGAAGTTATTAGCTTTTACGAAAACTTTTACAGACCAGAAAAATTCAAAATGTTGTTTAAAATGTCTTTTACTGGCACGCAAATACGTAATTTTGTTTATAATGATGATTTAAATAACGATAACTATCTCGTTGTTTATTTCATTTCCACTTTTATTTAAGCTAGTAGCAAACAAAACGAAAGACAAAATTCACCTTTACTAAATAACTTAAGAAATACAATTTTTAAATCTTGTTAAGGCTAATGATTGTTATATTATTACTACACGCAAACAGATGCAACGGAATTTTGTCTATTGTAATAAATTTAGCTTGGGAAAAGATTTTAGTTTTGCTTAAAATAAAATATATTAGTGAAACGTTATTTCAAATATTACAAAAAATTACAAAAAAATTAGTCTATTTTTATTTATTCATCCATTGTTTAATTAATAATTGATTTAGTAACAGAAATGTCATTCTTCCTAAAATTAGAATTCTTTTATTTTAAGTAAAACAAGTCTGCAAATATTAGACAAAGTCAATATTTTTTAGTGATCATCTTTGAATCAATGGACATAACATACATTATGAAAATGTGATTTATAACTCTATCACATCCTTACCTTTTAAATAATATATGAATTCCCATTTTTTTGATATTTTAAATTGTACACATTTTATCGACGGATTTACTAAAACTATGCAAACGAAATAATTAAAACAATTTAAAGTTTTAACGTGATTTGTTGACATCTTCTACGTATCTGACCTTTGTCAGATCAGCTCCAGAAGAATTTTGAGCATCAAAATAACTATAATAATAAATAGATTGGATGTCGAGTTCTTTTAAAAAGCCCGATGTAACCAAGAACATGAAGATGGACGGTCATAACATTTTGCTTATATTACGGACAGTTTTTCCAGTCACTATCAAAAGAAATAAACCTAGTGGCCAATTGTCAACATAGCCGTAGCAGTTTGGGACCTATGGCCACATTTAACTTTCCGCAATATGCCAAGGGATGTTTCTGTGTAGCAATGGTGCGAAGATGGCACACTCCATAATAAAATGAGAGTTGAGATTCTTCCTTTTGAACATTGTTTTTGATAAGTGAGATGTTTTATTTTCACTGCCTTTTTTGGCCAGTCTATCAGCGATCTCATCATCAATGATGATAGCAAGCGACGGGATTTGTTGATGATGGACTTCCTGGACTGCAGAGATCATCTTCAGTTCGGTACTGGTTTAATCTTTCTAACGTAATATAAATGCTTTCATCGAAGATTTTTGAGAAATATCAATAATTTTGAAACAAATATTTCTATGTGAAATGAGATACTCATAAAATTAAGAACAAATAATGTAAAATGGAAGCTAAAACAATATATAATAACAGTAAAAAAAACTAAATATTACATATATTAAACATAATACATATCTAAGACTATTAAAAATCAATCAGAAATAAAGAAAAACATAATATTAACTAATGGCAGCAAATTTTTTATTTAAATTGAAGATATTTTGAATTAGATAAATTATAAGTAAAATATGCATTTGATTATGAAATACTAAATAATATCGCAAGCTATTTACAAGGATGTATAAAATATGTTTTATTTGATAAATTTTAAAAATAAAAATTATTTAAATTTTAATTAATTAATTGTGTATTTTTTTCCCTTGAAGCATATAAATATGATACTGTATCAATAATATCGGATCAATTATAATTTAATTTAATTATTACAATTATGTAACTTATTCAACTAATAAAATTAAATAAGTTATATTTAGAAATAAACTATAAAATAATTATTTACTGTTTTTATTGTAATGAAAAAATTTTCTATTCTATAGTTTTTTTTTTTTTTTTTTTTTTTTTTTTTTAAATGCAATAGCAATTTCTTGTTTTCTTGCAAAAATGTTTTCTCAATTTTGTATGTTACAAAATTTCTTTGATTTGTTACTAATAAAAACACACTCTTTTCTCATGTTTAACCAAGTAAGATTTGTTAGGTATATATATTAAAATCATTGATAAAGAATAAGTATATATTCTTTCTTTTCAGTATTTAGAAAATAGAAGTTTCAATTTCTCTATTGGCAGAATGGTTTTAGATTTACGATTTCGAAAGATTATTTTATTCGGTCTATTATTTTTTGGAAAAGTCTCAAATATATTTTCTATTTAAAAAAAAAAAAAAAAAAAAAATATTATAAAAAAAAAAAAAAAATAGAAAGCACAACGAAATAATCAATTGTCTCCTTGAAAGAAACACGTTTTCAAATAAAATAATAAAAAACATTATAATTTATGCTTTTCTAATCTGAATATAATGAACAGATTTCATGTTTTCCGTAACTAATCATTATCTTTCTTTTCGGCAAATATTGCGTGCAATCTATGATTTACAAATCTGTTAACAGTGAACAATTGCCATTTATCAAATATCCAATTACTTCTATTATACCCAAAAGGGTCATTTAATCTATGTTTCGTGAAACATTATCTTGTTCACCAAATATCCATATTTTTCCTTCCAAATTGTGGAATAAAATCTCGATGGGAGTCCAAAATAATAGAGTCCTTACAGCAGAAAACCTTTTAATATTAAGACTGCTTTTTCTAAAGAACCTGCTTTGAGATTCAGCTAAGAAAATTCATTTTCAACGAACACCTACTTCTCCAGTAATTCTTTGAAAACTGAAAATCCTAAAGAATGAAAAGTTGGACGAAACCAATGCAATCTAAAATCAAGAATAAGAATCCATTTTCTGTGCGTCTTCTTTATAAATTTCTATATTTCTTTTCTGTAGATTTAATGGGTAACTATCCCAGAAAATCAGTTAAAAAACGATCCAAGTCCTGCAAAATGAATTTTTCTATTATCTGGGCAAGTACAAACCTTGCCCTTGCCTACCTTTACAGCACAATAAATGCTTTGGTAGGTATTGTGACAGAAGAACTGATTAGTTGGATTTTATCTGGGTTAATGATTACCTCAACTTATATCATTGCTTCCCAAACTTTGTGCTACAAAAGAAATGCAATTCGTTTATATATCAAAAGACTTAATAGCTCCGATCATCATTATAATCTGCAGAAAGGCAACAAGAAATATCCATTCTACTCATTAAGTTTTCTTATAATATCTGCAGTTACATTTTCTTTTTTATATTTTTCATATCAGATTCATTTATTATACCAAACAGACGACTTTGAGGTTGTTGCAGCTGAAGTACTCGTAGACCATAATAACAAATTTGGATATGCTGTTCGATGGTTCTTCTATGTTTTATATTCGTACATAGGTGAACCAGCATGTGTGATTTTATTTGTTTACCTGTGCCTTCTCATTGACCAGAAACTTCAAAACATATGCAGGTGCCTCAACGATATTTTGAAAAAGAAGGACAGTCCTGCATGGAAAATACGCCAACAGAGAATGGCGTTTTGCAATTTGCAAAAACATTCCATAAAGGTAAGCTTACTGTTCAGAGAAATATGCTTGATTTGGCTGATAAAAATCACTGTCGTATGTTGTACAAGTTTCTATGACATTTTACAATGGTTTGGAAAGAATGATTCAGCAGCTCTTATAGGGGAAATGGATTTCTTGTACAATATGGCGCATTTGGGAGCGATCACCATCTTTGCCGGGAAAATCATCGACAGTAAGCTGAACGTCTTGAGCAAGCTTATAAGTCTTGGAGGTAAGCGATTCTCGATGGCGGAAGAAGTTGATTGTGAATTGCACTATTTTGTATCCATAGTCGGTCATTGTAAAATGGAAATGACTGCTGGGAATATTTTTGTTTTAAGCAAGGACTTCGCAGTAACTTTACTTAGTTTAATAGTCTCCTATTCGCTTGTTATTTATCAGGTAAATGATAACATAAAAGAGAAGCTAGAGTTGAAATCTACAAATGTTTCTTCTTTACACTACCAGTGATTAAGTTTCAGAGACTTGACAAAATAGTCATGAGTTAACTTCAAATTCTATATTTATCAAAACGTGTCTTTTCTAAGTATGTATTAAAACGACATTGAAAGACTGCTTATATTGCTGATGTTTTATTAGTGATATACACATATTTTCTTTTGTAAATAATTATGATTATTAGTTTTAGAATCAATTTCTGTTCTATATTGTTAATTTTATTATATATTTGTGACGTGACTGATACGTATGAAATTTAACTTTGTTAAATACACCATTTGTATATTTCTAAAGTGACACAAATAAAGGATAATTATTTTGAAAAATAATGGAAAATTACAATTCAATAAGAAAGCATGTAAAAATTTTCTTTTTAGATGATGAGATTAAAAAAATATAAGGCATTTAATAAATTGAAGAAAATTGAAATCATTCCAATCGGTTGAAGATTTTTCTTGCTAATTGTACTGCTCTTCAATATTTCTACTTAGTATGTAATTACTATTTGATACATAGTTGTAATGTTATAAATGCATAATATGTACACGTATTACATTTCATAGCTCTTTCTATAGCTTCTGTGAACAGTACACTGACATAAAGACAAAGATATGATCATATAAATTTTGAAATTTATATGATCATTATTATTAAAATTATAAAATAATTAAATTTTAATCTTTGGTTTCACTTAGCGATTAATTTCACTATGAGAAACTGGTAAAATAGCAATATGGCTTGATTTATTAATTTTAAAATTTCAATTGCTTAATAGATGTTTTTACTTAACATTTTTGATTAATTATTTTTATTTTAATAAAATAGTACGTAGTAAGGATAAAATGATAGGTTTAATATAATAAGTTGTAAAATAATGCGAATTGATGATATTTAACAAAAAAACAATAATTGATATTTTAATGTTCTTTTAATGATTTTATTTCATATATTTTTGTAAGATTACGTTTTATAAAGTAATTTATTTTTAATATATTTTGTCTATTAATAATTTTAATTCTCTGTTTTGTTAAATTTGAATTAAATTAAGAAACAATTTCATTTATTGACGGACATTCATTATTAACTTGTTTTGTGTGTATTCTTGTTTTTGATTTCTATATTTAATAATTCATATGTTAAAGTTCTGCATTGTGAATTCCACATTTAATAATTCGTATCTTCTAACCAATACAAAGTTATAACATACAGCAAACTAACAATTTAGATTTTTAATTTTTTACTTTGGACTGAATAAAATTCAAAGGATTGCTCATGAATTTAAACTTTCACAAATAATATTTATAAAAATAAGCATTTGAGCAATAAACAAATATTATAAAGTTTATAAATAAAATGTAAAGATTTGATATTTATATCAATAACCAAAAAGATAGCATAATGTTTCTAAATATATCAACATTTTTTATTTTAGATAGATAAAAAGAAATATTAAAATAATTTTAAATTATAAATGATTGATATCAATATGAAATATGTTACATATTTAAAATTTTTTCTAAAAGACTATGAAAAAATGTTGACGAAGTTAAAGACCAAATAAAGTAATTCAATAACAAAAAATAGAAAAACAAGATTGTTCTTTTTACTTCTTTTAAAATTATATTTAAGCATGTATTTCATTTAAATATTTTCTTTCATAGAATTTTTCATATACTTAAATATTTATTTGATTTGAAAATTTTGTAATCAACTTCAATTAACAGTTCCAAGTAGAATCAACTTACAACTGCAAAAATTGAACTCGGAGAAAAACAATCATTGCTTTAGTAATCAGATATCTCGTTGTGCCTACCTGATATATGCCTAGTATATGCTTATCTAAAATACTTCCACCACTTCTGACTACATATCAATGGCTTGTAAATGGCTATGCACAAACTACTTTTGCGAAGTAATTTCTGCAGTGTAGGAATCTACAATGCAGAATAAATATTCATAATCTTTTTCGAAGCTGTAGTAGAGAATGCTATTCTACGGATTTTTTAAACTAATTTGATATTACGAATTGAATTCTATTTTTTCCTTTTCGCAATCTATAATTGCAAGCAATTGTTATCGGTTCTCACCATCTTTTGATGAGTTATATTGAGGCCAAAGTAATGACTCAAAGCTGCTTTTAAATTTTATGAACCATAGATGCTGGTATTAAAGTACTTGACAATATATATCGTTAAGTGAGCTTCATGGATTATTTTTCTAATGGCGGGTATTGGGCGACTAACCCTTTGTCACAAAATAGGCGGGAATTGATAGTACTTTGTGAATACTTATGAACCAACTCGCTGAGGCGAGTAGCATTACCCTCACAACCCCAAGCCCGTTTATAGGGTGGGCCATATTCATTCATCATATTCATCATCTCAGAAGAAAGGAGAAGGAAACACACAGAGAGAAAGAAGCATCCATGCTCGAACCGGGGTTCTAGCCCCGGACCAATAGCTCAGAAGTCAAGAACGCTAACCTCTCAGTGTGTAGCCAGCATTTCTGGATTTTTGAAATAGATCAGCTTTAGAGTTTTTCAAGTTGAAATGTAAACAATTTTAGAATTATAGTTTCACAAATGCACATGTCTGATATTTTATATATATATATATATATATATATATATATATTTTACAGGATTTTTTGAACTTTTTCCATTTTGTGAGAATATGTACATTTTCGTTACAAAAAATCATATTTAGTAAAATTATTTGATAAAATTTATTTACATACTTTAATTCATAATATAAATTTTTTACATCTAATTACTTCTGTGTTTTTTGTGTTATTTTTAAGTTTACTATATAATTTCAAATTATTAAAAATATATTAAAAAGTTTTATGTCTAACGGATTCTCTTTTCAATGCACCGGGAATTCTTAATAATAATAGAAAAATATGTTTAATATTCTATATAATAATATACTTCTTGTTATATTAAAAAGTATATCATTTTTAAGCTGCATTTGTTGAGACAGATAAACTCATATTAAATTGGAAAAATTTCAATTTGCTGAAAAACTCATATAGATTTCATCTATAATAAAATATATTTATTATCCTATATATTGTAACATTATTATTTTAGCATTTCTTTGAAAAATATTTTTTTTATAATAGTAAATTTTATTTTTTGGATATTATAGTAATAAATATATATTTCATTTATGTATAGGATTCTTAGAACGTAATGCTGAATTACTATTGCCGGCAAGAAGTTTATGCATTTTATTTGACTGTATATCGCTTATAACATGTGTGTTTGAATGGAATATAAAAGGAGAAAATTCTTAATAACTTAAGAGTTTATAACAGTGCTTTGCCAAATTCAATCGTACATTATACATTTATTTAGAAGAATAATATCTGCGGTTTTTTAGGACTATAAAAATATATTTTTCTTTAAAAATTCATCATAGAGGAACGTGATGAAATTACAATTTGACACCAGATAGTTGTACCCTAGTTGATATTTCATTTAGTATCCGATATAGAGAACATACGAATAAATAAGTTCTCTATTCTTTTTTGCTACTAAATTGAAGAAACTTGAAAAGAATAAATATCTCCAAAATTTCTTGTTTAACGAATTAAACTTATTTGGATCAGTGAAAATTCTAAAAAAAGTAATAAAATAAATGTAATGAAGCTATAATATGATTATAAAATATTTTATTAATTATAATTATGAATAAAAGCTTCAAAGAAATTGTAAATAATATAATTATTGAAAAATGTTTTTTTTTAATAACAAATATTAAACGAATGATTTTTGTAGGGTAAAAAGATGGAAACATATTTATGACAAGATGTAACATAACTAATTACTACTTAAATAAATATGTTTTCAAATCATGAATTCATTAGAGGGGGAAGGCATCAATATATAAAAATTATAAAGATAGAATATATACATATTTAATTCATATATGCAATTCACTAATTTATCTTAGTTGAAGATTTATGCACATATTATAAATGTATATATTTATATATGCAAACAAGCAAGCACGCACCCAGACACACACACATTTAAAGATAAATTCAGAATATTCGATAATAAAAGCATCCCAAAAAATACCATTTCTAAAAACATATGTTACACTTATAATTGTAAATATTACTAAGAGTTTCCCATGCCACTAATATTTATAATATTTTCATAGATTTTTCTCTTTATTTTTAATTTACAAGCAGACAGAAATACACACACTCACAATTCAATAAACATTTTTATTGGTTAATCAAATGAACAATATATTTAAGAAATTTATTCTCTGTTTTTTACTTGATTTACTTTTATTTTAAATATGAAAATATATAAGAGAGAGAAATATTTAATTATATTAAATTTGATTAGTAAAAACATAAGACATAAGGCAAGTAAATTTTCGATTATGTGTTTAATTCATACAGATGTGGTAATCGTATATTGCTTATTTCCAATAACTCAAGGAAAATAAAATAAAAAATTTAAAAAATATCTTACTTTTTGAGATATTAAAAGTTAAAGTATTTTTGACAAGTCCATAGATTAAAGAAACATTAACTTCAGCGTTTGAAGGGAAGTTTCATAGATATTTCGGCTTCATTTTCATTTTGCAATAAAAATATCTTAAACACTATCTTTACATAATATCCTGACTATTATAAATTAAATTCCTCTTAAATTATTTTTCTTATGTAAAATTATCTAGTGATTACATATACTACTTTTATCTTTTATTTTTATAATGCTTCTTGTTGTTAAAATTTGTAACAAATGTATTAGAAAAATTATGTTTTTCTCTTTAATATTAATGTTTTTGATTTTATTGTAAGGGTTAATATTTCTTTTTGTTTTCTTTATTGTGTATATAAGTATTTAAGACAGTAAATTAAGGATTCTTTTAATGTGAACATATCATTTTAATTTCCACTTAAGGAACTACTAGGGAATTATTTATTTTATAGTACTGAGAGAGAGCGAAAGAAAGAAAAATGTGTTACAAACCGAAAACCATAACATATTTCAATAGCACATTTTAGCAGTCTTAGAAATAATAAATAAAGAATTCAAGAAGGAGAGGCATATATAATTCACAAACGACTAAAAAAACTAAATGAAGTATTGAAAATTGTATATTACCATTGCAAAGTAGAAGTGTAAGTTAGAAGAAATAATCTCGTCGTATTTACTTAAATGAAATTTGTTAGCATGATGCAAGCAGGAAGGAAATCCTATTCTCGAACTGCTTTCAATTTGAGAGAAGGCTCTTATATACAAGATTAGAAATTTCTAGAAATATAGAAATTAGGAAAATTAACATAAGTGAAAATTAATAACATAAGAGAAAGACATTATAAAACAAAAGATCAGTATGTACTATTCGATATCGAACGGAAAACTTATAGAGCAATAGTCCAATGATTTTTAATAAATGTGCTTGTCGTTGCTGTTATGATGTGGCACTATTACAAATATGGAAACATATTTTTAAAATCTTGGAAAGACCATCCTATGTACAAATGTTATGTCTTTTGTATTTTCAAATTTTTTTATTTAATAAATAAAATATAGTTAAAAATAGACTTTTGAGTTTAATATTCCTAATGAATATTTTTATTCTATCAAAATAATTAAAAGAGTGAATTGGCAGTTTTAAAAGAGCAATGGAAACTTTTAAATTTATTCATAATTTCTAAAAAAATTACATTTAATATATACGTACTATATTTGTTGTTGCTACTACTTTATAAAAATTAAAAGTTTATATTAATGTTTTCATTTTTATTTTATTTTGCCAGGGAAATCTAAATGGATATAAATTTTTTAACAGGGAAATCACAGCTAGTTGTCTACATTTCTTCTTAAATATTTGAATAATATGGATTTAGACATCCAAAACATTGAAATATCATTGAACTCAAACTTTTATTGAATACCTGAGAGACTTTCGTAACAAAATAAAATTTTCAATATTTCAATTTGTCATCAAACGCAATAATATTAAATCCATTGGGATCTTCTTTATTTTTAAAACCTACATAATTTTTTAGAATAGAAGTTCAGCTAAGATTTTTTTTGGAATTGGAAACTTATAATTTTAGAATAATTTCGTGTTGTTAACAGTTAATTTGAGAACTAAATCTGAAAATATTTTTGTAGCATAAGTGCTCCTTTTTAAGATAGGGCGAGAATTAAATTTATCTGGTTTTCTTTTTTTTTCACGTCACACTGAAACTCCCTCAAATGTAAACTAATAATAAAAATAATTTATTTTAGTAAACAAATTTAATCTCAAAAAGTAATGAATGTTTTTAAAAAATTGATTAAAATGTTAACGGAGAATAAAGTTTAAAATTATATTAACGAATCAAATTCAAAATAATAGTCAGTTAATCAGAATAGAATATAAAAAACAATAATAGAATTACGAAAAATAATAATAATGTTACCATCAACCAATTTAAAATAAATATTATTAATTGGTTAAATGAATATATTATATGAATTCTAGTTTTATA
>JAPDSC010063188.1:26767-57965 GCA_026290005.1 Latrodectus geometricus | reverse complement strand
TTAAGCTGATTTTTTACAGTTCACACAAATTTAATATATTGAGCAACATATTTAATATATTGAGCACAATATTTTTCCAGAGAAAGAGTTTTGTTCCTTGTTTTCTACTTTTCATAATTCAATTACATTTAGTTATTTGAATTTAGCCATAAAAATTTTACTCTTTACAGTCATTCAATTTTCTGTATATTTCTTTTTAAAATTTTCTACATAAGAGTAATGAATAAATGACTAGTAATTTTTCTCATATAGAAATGCTAGAAATATTTTTTAAATTCTTTTATTTATTTAAACTCATTTTATACCTTTTATTTAGATTCATCATTTCGTGCTAAGCATTTACAAACATGTGCGTGCTCCCAGGCAGTTATAGTTTTGTGAATTATAATAAATTTAAACCATAAGTGATTTTTTTCTAAATAATGCATAAAAATGTTTTATTACTTTGAGTTAATTTTGTATATATTTTTTCATTGTCAGGAATAACATGATAATTGTAACCTGATAAATTTGGGAGTGTGGGATTTATTTTAAAGAAATCTTGGTAAAAATTTCGAAAAAAAAATAATTACGTAACAAAAAATTATGATACATATCATTATTTAAATTCAACTGAATGGATTGACAATGTTTCATTTTCTTATGCTTACAATTATTCAAATAAAATGGAATCACATGGTTTCAATTAATTGAAACAATGTGATTGTAAATGAGTAAAATTAAATATTTTTATAAGGTATGCCAAAAATATTAATAGTCTACCTACTTTACTGTTAAAATTTATTAACTAATTTTCTCAATTTGTGTTATTTAGATGATTTTAGAAAAATTAAATTTAGAATAATTTTGCTTATTAGAAATTTCAGATATAGATTTATAACATGGAAAAAATTATTTCATTCAAGTTTGCTTTTTAAGTTTATTGCTAGATATAAAACTTGTGTCATCTTTCGACATCTAAAGAATTTAAATATTTTAGGATGGAATAGGAAAAATTACTAAATTATGTTTTTTAATAATAATGAATATGTGATGTTTACTTTTAACATAAATCTATGAAAAATGTTTGCACAAATATTTAAAATATTCGAAATTTGTTTTAAAATTATATTTCTGTTTAACATTACTATTAATGAAAAAATTAATAAAAATTTAAATGAAAGTTAAATTTGCCTTATTTTTAAATAGTTAAAAATTACAATTTGTAAAGAAAAGATTTAAAAGAATAATGTATGCTAAAAATGAAAGTGAAATAAAGTAAATATTCAGTTTATGAGAGAAAAAATTATCTTTTTTATGGACACTATTGTTTTTGATGTATACACTTTCATTTTGAGATTAGCTTGTATAACAACAAATTTTATTATGAAAATAATTTAGTATTAGAGCTAAATAACGCGATTCATTTAATTAACAATATAATATAAATATAATGTAATTAAATGCATAATAATTTTTAATATTGAATTTCAAAATTTTTTTCTTTTCAAACTTTTTAACTTTCAACATTATTTTTTAATTATATTTTTTTAGAAACATATTGTGATTTTAATGTTTCAATGTTGTTGTTGTCGTCGTGTGCCAGCAAGGCTGGCAATATGGGGTGCGCTGCTCCACTTTTAAAAATGAACTATATTTGGTGTGGAGTCCGACTTCCTCAGTACATACATGCCATAGGGACCCGTTTATAGGATAGGCAACCATTCACGCACAAAGAAAGGACAAAGACAAGAAAGAGAGAGAGAAAGTACATCCATGCTCGAGCAAGGATTCAAACCCAAGTCCCACCCATCTGTAGTCAGGTACGCTAACCACTAGACAGGTTGGGCGGCAATGTTTCAATACTTTTAGTTATAAGAGTAAATAAAATAATGTTTTTACCGTACTGTCAACTAATTAAATTGAAAAATTTGAATAAATTCATGACTATTAAATTCATTAAATAAAGTTACAGAAATTAGTTCAACAAATCAAGAAAGTATACAGAGATTTTTTATATTTTTAATAATGCTATATTTGTTAATATTCAATTAATTAAAAAATATATGTATTGAAATTTTTTAAAGATATATTACGATATCAACAATTTATACACGTTTCTTTGCATACAAATTATTTATGCTTATTATTAAGAATATTTCAAAACTGGGGAGCTTTGTGATTTATAAAGTATTTTAATATTTAAAAATAAAATCAAAATATTTTTATTAATTAATTTTTAATTTAAAAATATTTTAGAAATAAAAATGAATACAAAGTACAATAAGAAAATGGTTTTAAAAAATTAGAACGTAAGCATCGCAAGCGATTTAATTTTACTTTCCTTTAAGGATTTTAAAATTCTTCAATTATTTTGCATTGTTAAGCAGTTATATAGGCATTCTTTTAAAAGCAATTCAAACTCAGAAATGTTTAAATACTTTCAGTAAGGGCTCATTCAAAATTTTTCAACATTATTTTATTTACCTTTTTGTTTAAAACAGATTTGAGGAAAAATTGCTTCTAAAAAATAGCCTGAGCTATATATGAAATCTCATGTTTTTGAAGAACATTTTTACAAATCTATTTGCCATGTAAAGTACAACATTCTTAGAATTCTTTTATGCAAAAGCTATTTAAAAAACTTTTCCATATTTAATTAGATTTATTTAAAGCGAGATTTTAATTAAAATACCTTAAAATTATTAAAATACTTTCTCTTTGTTGGCAAATGATATTAAGAAATGTATTTGGCATTCCTTTTTATTTCTGTTTGTTTTAAAAAATTACAATCTTTTTATGCAATTATGTCTTTTTTAAATTATTGTACTTTAAAAAGTAAATTGAAATAAATTCAATGTTTTTAATGTAATATTTATTTCGTGATACGTAAAATCATTTCGGTTTTAAAGTATCATCTTATATAAGACAAAATTCCATTCTTATTTCTAGTTACTCAAAAAATTCCATTTTTCTTTTTGTGCCAAAGAAATGTAAGCTGTCTAAATTTACTTTCTTTATTAACTTATTTTACCTTTCATCAAAAGTATTTGGATGAGATGCATAGACATTTACTTATTGATCCCTGTTAAATTAATAATGTAAAGAAAATGTAATTTAAAAACAAAGAAATGTTTTGAAATGAGAAATATTTTATAAGGAATAATAATGTACAACATTTTAAAAGACATTTCCTTACATTTAAAATGATGTACTTAATAACAATGAGTTACAATTTCAATTTTAAATTATCCTTATTTAATAATATAAAAACAATCATATGCCTAAATCTGCAGCTTCGCCTATATAGAAATATTATTTGCCTTAAAGAAAAGTACCTTTTTTTGAATATTTCTTAAAAATTTTTTTCAACTATTATTTCATACTATTTTTACAATGGCTATTTCTAAAATATTATTCACTTAATGTAGGACTATAATTTTATAAAGAAACAATATATTTGGTAAAAATACACTATATAATAAAACATTATATATATATCAAAATAATGATAGCAGATCAGTTGTGTATTCCTGGGAATTTCAGATAGAAACTTTTTTTTTAATCGTGATGGCAAGGTCAAACTTCATGACCTCTGTACTTGTGCTTCAGTATATACGTTCTTTGATCTGGCTTTTCGTGACAGCAATCTTTTTTCTTTGAATGTCAATTGATGATGGATCTGAAAAAGTTTTGAAAAGATAAAAAAAATTCTTCCCAGAAAAATTTGAATGACAAAAAGTAATTCTGAGTGCTTTTCTCATCAAATATTCGGAATTCCTTTCTTTGAAGTCTTTAAATTCGCATATTTTTGTGGCAACTCTTAATAGATTAGGTTGAATTAAACTTAGCAGTGCGTGAAGAAATGAGGTTCTTTATTTTATTTATAGTGAAAAAATAAAATAATCACACTTCAGTGATCAAAAGTGTACAAAAGAAAATGATAATTTAAATGAAAACAATTTGCTTTATTTTATTAATTTGTTGGAAAATTACTATTTTTTGTCATAAGAAACAAAATATTTTTAATTAATACTCTGAAAGCAGCAGTAGTGATAATATAAATCAAAAAATTAGTATAAGTTAAGAATTTATCATTCAAGTTGTTAATAAATTGAATTTTTATTAAAGATTATGTATATAATTATGATTCAAATATATAATTATGATTATATAATTATGATTATATATATATATAATTATGATTTAAAGCTGATAAATTTGCTAATATAAATAACATTTAGTACATTGTATTTGAGGAATAAGTTAAAAATTATATCGGATTGAAACAATTTATATTTAAATAAATATTCAGCAGATTGATCTGACGTAAATATATTATTAACTATGCAAAATGTCGCATTAATGTTTTGCTAGAATAGAAATTTATAATAAGGTCTATTCTATTAAAACACTCACTAATATTTTTGATTTTAATATAGTTTTCAATAAATTAAGAAAATATATAATGCCATTTATTAATTAAAATTTATATAATTTAAAACTTAACAGTGTTGCTTGAGAGTCCAATAATATTCTTTTTAAAAAAATGTATCTTTTGTTATTGGAAACTTAATCAGCGATCTGATATAATCAATTTGAATATTCAAAACAATATGTGGTTATATGATTATTAGGTACTTAAATATATTCCCGTTGATCATGTCGGCGAAAAAGAATATGTCGCCAAATGTTGCGGCATGATCACAAAAATTTTTGACTCTTTTATGGTATCCCGAGGTAGGATATTAAATGCCAAGACTTAAATTTGAATAGTTTTTTCAAGATTTGAGGTAAAAAAGATTATTTAAATAGAGGATTCATTTTAAAAAATAGTTAAGTTTTAATTCATATTTTAATTTTAATAAGTCAATATCTTAAATTAATCAGCTCATGTGAACATTAAATTGTAGTATCTGGAGCTAAATCGCAATATTTGAGACAGATTTGTTTTACCAAAATGGTCGACTGGATAATAGTTAAATACAGATTGTTATGTGTTATTGAGAAAATTTCCATATAAAATAAATTTCTAAGCATTTGATTGTGTTTATAGAGCAAATATAAAGGAGACAGTTTTGGTAATATTACACAAATTACTGTAAAACTACATGAGGTTGAAATATAGGAACAGCAAAAAAGTCATAAATCATATAAAATGTTAAAAATGATAATATTTGATATTTTATATAATTATAATTTATTTAATTTAAATAAATTTCTTTTTTAAATATAAAATCTCTAATTATCCTGATTTGATTCTGATTTATTCCAGGCCAGGATAATAAAGTTTTGTCTTTTTTTGTCAATAAAAACTTAACATTTTTATTGATTATCTTTTTGTCAATAAAAAATTATTGTTTTTTTTTTAACAAAGCATTGTAATTCGTTAATTTTTGGTAATTATTTTTCCTTTTAAGTATGTTATTTTTACCAGGAACAGTTTTAATTGCTTGTTTATAATTAATAAAGCATAAAAATCATATATATGTATATATGTTATGCATTAACATGTTTGTTAAAATTGATTCGATCTTAATATATTTTCTTGTCCTTATTCACTTTTATTTCCTATATTTATTAAATGGTTTCATTCCAAACTACATATAAACAAATAACAAAAATTATAATTGAGGATAAAATGTCACAGGATTTTAATTTAACCAAACAAACTTTTCTTATTTTATGGACAGGATTATAATAATAATAATTTCACTCAGAATTACAGCAGTGCTTATTCCAGGATTATTGTGCTTATAAACCAAACAAAAATGAATGTCAGAAAATGTGAAAAGTATACATACTATATAAATATTTCATTTATTTTTCATGGTCACATAAATGGCGTTTCAAAATAAATAGCTTCAAGTTTTTGATGAAAGCTCTTTGACTTAAGCAAAATGGCGATCTGAAAACAGTTTTTCGTTAACTGCCTGCTGTGATCCATTATTTGCTGCTGACGTCAACGAAAAGGAAAAGTAATCGCAAGCAGAAAGAATTTCATTTTCGTATAAACCTAAAAATAAGAAAAGAAATTCAATTTCATTTTTTTATCCTGATTAACTATACGTTCAGGTATAAAAAGCAAATATCAATAGCCTCAAATAGCTAAATTTTCATTAGTTTGTAACAAGTGCATGTATATAGTACTAAATTATTTTAAACGGTGAAAAAATACTTGTAGAAGTAGGATTGCTTAAATTTACATTGTTACACGTTAAGTGCCTTAAAATTGCATATGCTTTTTAATTTCATTTTTTTTACTTATTTGATTTCTTTGACTCATAATTTAAAAAATATTACATCTACCCTTAATAAAAAATTTTTCTGTATCCTATCTTTTTCATCAATAACTATAATTTAATTGAAAATACTAAGACAGATTCAGTGAATTGCAATTTTATTTGCTTTTTTACTAAATATACATATTTCCTGCTTATACCATTTATTATACTACATTTTTTATTTAAAATTTAAATTAGTTAAAATGTTTTCGCTTCACTTAGTTTTATTTAGCAGAAATTTAATCGAACATACATTTTTAGTAACACAAATTTAATCAAAAATAGAGTATGTATATCAAAAGCAATATCTGACGCTATGTATTATCTCGTGGACCCTATTTCCAGCAGAAAAATATAAATATTGCAAGTTTAAACCACATCTCCTTTTTCATGTGTGAGTGTAAAAAGAGAAGTTAGTATTTCAATAGAAAGAGATAGATAAAAGGTTTACTTTTTAATTCTTATCCTGTAATCATTTGATCATAAATTAAAAAATATATATCCACTAAAGTAAAAAGACATAAAGTCTTGAACTTGAATACGATGAAAAATATCAAACGAACTGTCATTAAAATGAAACATTTGGCGGTTCATTAAATTACTCATTTTTTCTTTGATTATTCAAAACCACATATGATGTATCGCAGATGGAAGGGTTTAATTCATTCATATTTTTGATTGGTCTCTTATTAAATGATTGACCACAGTGCTTTTCATGATGGAAGAGTTATAAAATTGAAAGATTGAAAATTTTTTTTTATATCGGCCTAATTTTGACACATACGAAAAAGAATAAATAAGAAGACTAATTGTGACAATTTTAATTGTTTTAGGACAAACTGCTTATTCTTTAATATCAACAAAAGTAAAGTTCAGAATTATTCAATAGCTTGTTTTTTTTAATAGTTTTTATTTTTCATATTTCCATTCATAATCTTAATCAAGATAGAAACATTTTGACACTTATTTACTTAAAAGCTAAAAATGAACTGGGATATTTATTAGTATTTAACTATTTTCCCGGACGTGTCTGAATTTTGAGAAGAGTCAAATTCTGGGTCAAATTAGTCTCTGCTTTATCAAGACTGAAACAAATTGGCAATAAATGACATTTTCTACCAAAATGTTAACTTAACTATAATTTCAAATTATTTTCATGTATGTTTTAAGACTCAAGAACCATTCAGCTTTATCAATGAATTATTTGGCAGATTTTAATGATGTAACTGATACCAGTCAATAGTAAAAAGGGTGTTAGATTTTTATTTAACTCCATAAGTTAAAACACTAAAATTTTTTAATAAATTATCAATATAATTAGATTGGAAAAAATTTTCGTTATCAAAAACTTCAAATTTCAATCATTAATTATTCTTAAAATTTATCAAATCATCATATATTTCATAATCTGATAGAACAAATGGTATATAACTTAATATTGGAAGCCTGCTTGCCTTAACTACCTTCTTATTATACAAAATATTTAATTTTTACATAGCAATTTCGAATATATTCTGCTTTTGCTAAATTTAAAATATACAAAAAGAGACCCTTCTATGAAGAAACTTTGAATGACACTTTTAATAAAGATCTCTGTCCGTAAGTATCCGAATTTGTTGATTTCTGATTTTGAAATAGAAGCATGATTCACTGTATGAAATCAACATTTGATAGAAGGTATAGTCTAATGGTTTCTGAAATTCAATTATTAAAAGACCATTTTATTTGTATGGTAATGTTTTAACATTGTATTTCAAATTTAATTTTTTTCTATTTAAACAAAATTGACTGACCAATACACTTATTAAATTAAAAAGTATTTTTTTAAATTTGTGAATACCCCTTGTAAAAGATCTCTTAAAACAGGACTGTAAAATATTATGAAATTAGTTATCAATTGAATTAAAATAAAAACCTTAAATTCTACATAGTTTTTGTTATTCAAAAAGTAACTCTTAAGCATCGTATTTATCTTTATAAGAAAACATACTTTCTTCCTTGATTAAAATGCTTAACTAAAGTTTATTAATAGAAACCAATCACAGTCAGGGAATCATTTTTAAATTAATTGTGGTGCAAGACAAGAATATATTTTATTTTAAAGCTGAAATATACATTAAAGATTTTCATACAATCACAATAGGCATGATATAAAATTTCAGTTTAAAGAAATGCAGAAAGAAATACGTCTTAAGAGGAAAATATATGAGAGGAGGTTTTTCCAACCATGATCCTGATATTGAATGCAAGCTCCAATATATTTCACAAACGTCCGAGATATATATGATCCAAGCTTAGTATTATATTATCCACGTTGAATATTTTAAATTTGAAAAGTATTCCTTTCAAAAAAGTTTTTACCTTCCACAGAATTTTATTTCAATATTTTTTTCATGTTAGAAGATATTTCCTTAAAATATTAACATTCCTGTTTATGAAATTCGTGATGGATACAGGAGAATGTTTTTGTGCTAAAATTCTTTTCATAATATTAATGAAATTAAATTTTAAAGAAGAAAGAATTTGTATTTCCATTCAAGAAAATTATAATGTCATTGTTCGAATTTCAAACAATACGACTTTAGTGCGTAAGATATATTACTTTATTATTTTCAGTGCTTCTTTAGTAGTTTTTAACGAAAATAAAACAATTTTTAAAGTCAATTTTTGAAATATTAACTAAAAATACCTTCAAAAGAAAGGCCTCAAACCCATTTATATGTGTGTTAAAAATATATATAAAGTTTCGTGGAATAATGCATGTTTGAGGATGAAATTTTGAATTTTATATTACTTTCTTTTAAATGTCATTCGAGTTTAGTATTTTATGTAATATCTATATTCGAAATATATTAAAATAAGTATCTATAATGTGTTTTAATAAACTTTGAAAAGATTAAAAGCTTTGGTTATGAACTTATAAAACTTAAAAATTATGGATAAATAATTTAAAAATTATAGTTATAATTATAATATAATTTTAAAGTTAATTAAAACAAATTAACCTAAAAATTATAGTTGAACAGATGTTTATAATAACCAAATAAAATATAATTGAAAATTTGAAAATCAATCTGACGGAAAGAATTTAAAAATATAAAATAATATTTGTTCATTTATTAATTAAAGTAGTTACTCTCCTAAAATGTTTATAAATTGAATAAACCATATAAAATCAATCACCATATACCATATAAAATCAATCAATTATAAAAAAACACAATACCCGATAACATATTTCTAATAGTACAAATAATACAGTGACTATAATGCCAATTTAATATACAAATAAAACTTTTTAACTAATTAAATAATTTTTTCATACAGCAAGACTATGTTTCTTAAACTTATCTGTTAGGATATCGCAAAATATAAAATTTCCAGAAACAAATCTCTAGGAAATTCATACCTTCTTTACTTCCGTGAGAATAATAAATGTATTTACGAGAGTAATATCATTCATAATTAGGTAGGAATAAGTAAGGTTGAGTCATTATCTTTCTTTTTTTCCATGACATTTAATTGCATTGCGACATACTTCACCTAATCTCAATCTTTCTAATGATTTTATGTACTTTTAACGTTACCTGAAAAAATATATTTTCGTAATATATTCATATAGTACTTTTTATAAAATTGGGTATTTTGCCCTAGAGTAAGACTATCATTTTTAAACGGACAGATTAAGACCTTGAATAATCTTGAATCATCTTAGATAAGTCTTCAGGAAGGACTTATATTTGCTTCCTTCAGAATAATGAGTGAGCTTTCGAATTTAATATCATACCTGATGAGATTTAGTGAGAGGAGTCACGTAATTTCTGTCTTTCCACTCCTCTTAATTACAGAGCAACATTGTTCTTCTAAACTAAATCCTTTTAATAATTATTTGCTAAAGAGGAATTTAGTATATTAAAATGTACCAAAGTTTTAACTATCGAGTATAAATTGTGTTTAGAAACATATATATAAGTTAATTTTTTTATAATCTGCACTTCTTTTTAAATCAAATAAATTTATACAATAAAACCACAAAAATCCAGTCTTCATGTTTGTATGCCAAAACTTCAATAATTACTAACAGGTACAAACAGTTATTGATTTTCTAGTAATTACATAAATCTCGTGTTACAGTTATACAATGAAGTATAAAAGACACACGTGTGGTTAATTTTTTATCATTTTCACGTTTGGCGTGAGAAACAACATTTGGGCATTGCGTGCTAATAAAAAACATTTCAAACTTCTTATTTTAATTTTTAAGTATGCATTGTGAATTAGATGCATTATTTTTGTGTATTTTTTCGTTAAAATTAGTCAATCATGCATCGATAATGAATGTGAAAAAAAATAATCGTGCTTTTGTTGATGATAATTTTTCTCTAATCATTATTTAGTAATTAGAATCTAATTATTAGAAACACAAATATATTGCAATACAAGCACACGCAATTATTGATATTAAAATCAAAAATTTCAAAAAATACCTTATAAAATTTTTGATAGACCATCAAATTAATTTTAAAATAAGGAAACATTTCTTTAAAACTTAGTCATCTAATGATATGAAAATTAATTTTTTCTATATTTAAAATGTATTAACTTCATGGTAAATATATTAAATTATATATTACCTGGTTTATAAATAAATGTATTTTAAAAACTTTTGTTATTGAATTATCAAAATATTTTGATGGAACTCTTTGATGAAAGTTGCATATGTTGCGAATCTTAACTATTATATAACTAAAACTAAATGACTATTTTAATGGTTTGAAAAGGTACACAAAGGAATATAGTGAAATTTAAGATTGATATTATTGGCCAATTTTTACAAAATATTTATTTGATTAGATTACTTAAGAAATAAAATAATCAGAAATAAATAATTATTTAATAATATGAAAAACAAAATAAATAAATCGAAAAATAATAAAATTTAATGTTGGAAACAGTAAATAAAAATAGACGAAAAATATTTTTATATTCAAATGTTTGCTATTTTGGTGTTCAGTAAATATTTTTTGGTATTCTCTATTTTATTTATAATTGGTGTTCAGTTTTTATGATTGTGAAATCGTAAAATATTTTATCAATTCCCATGATTCCAATAAATTCCTTAAATTATTCAACAATCTGCATACGTTTTAAGTACTATATATTTTATGAAATTTGAAATTCTAAAATCTGAATTTAGATAAAAATAAAATGCATCATATTAGATACTCTTAATTAAAGCAAATTTTAAAAGTTGTTCCAGCGACGGACTTTTTGTTGTCCGATTTTATTAATGCTAGAGTATGAAATGCTATTAATCTTTTTATTCACTTAACTTTGAAGAAGTTTTTAGATGTTTTTACATATAAACTTTTGTAAGAAATGATTAATTGCTTCGTTTTGACAAGAGTAGACCACGAAGATCTTGATTGATTGAAGAAAGTAAAACTAATTTGTGGAAATATATTAATTTTAAATTTCACAATGAAGTGAATTTTGGTAAACACATACGTCTTTAATCTAGTGATATCATAATTATAAATCATTAAAAAATGTAATTAATTTGTAAAAGCAAGCATTGTAATAATGATTAAAAGTAAGTAAAATTACTTGTTAAATTGTTTAACAATTCCATGACAATTAGAATGCATAAATCGTACAAAAGAGTTTAGGAACACGCATGGAAATAAGTTGTTGGTTAAACTTTAATAAAGTTCAAAGTAATGTGTCTAAGCAAATAAAGGCTGTTTTATGTCTAAAAATGTTTCTGTGAATAAACATAATAGATTAGTACAACTCTGGCACAGTACAAAAAATATAATATACCTCTCGTTTAGTGATATTCTTACGATGATACAGGGGAAATATATCTAATAAAATTATTTAGTTTATGTTTCTAACAGACGCAATATGTAAAAATTTATTTAATTATTTAATATTATTAAACAAGGAAAATCTTTTTTTAAGTACTAATAAATAAGTGCACTTTCGGGTTGCTGTGTGATATTCCTTGGTGCACAAGGATATATTTTTGTTCTCCAAAAGAAAGAACTTATTTACTTTTTATAGAATTTGGGCAAGAAACAAGAGTTCCTTTATAAAAATAAAAAAGTTCCTTAAAGTTTAAAATATTTATTTTTACATGAGTTTTTAAAATCTTCTAAAGTTATCTTCAATCAGTTATCAAAATGTCAAAGAGATATCTTCTATTAAATATCAAGATAATTTTCATTGTAATTCTTAGCTGCAAGGATTCTTTTTCCTCCCTTCTAGAATTACAAGGGAATGAAAGTAATGGCACTTTTCCAGTGGTCACTCATTGAGTATGTCACCTGGACCCCCAAAATAAGTAGGTTTTCATAATTTAGTCGCAGGGACCAAGCGGAAGAATTCCAGAAATGATCTGTCATCCCAAAAGGTATTATTTCACATGAAAGAAATTAAGATCATGACATTTTTTACTTGTCCCAGTCACCTTTAGCAAACAGGATGATTTTCGGTTTAGTCGGAGATTAAACTCATTACCTTCCTTTAAGGATAATGAATGAACTAGCCAGCTACGTCCCCACACCAACAAAAGCCAAAATAATGATGAAATTATAATTTGTATGAATAAAATAACTTGTAAATGATAAGAAGACGATTAAAAATGATAATTATTCTTCATTATTTGATGAAATAAATAAAAATGAATTTTAGTTAAAATTAAAAAAATGACTGCAATAATCAAATTTTATTAAATATTGCGAAGTTTATATTATTCTTTTCTTCATGAGACATTTTTGTATCTTCTTTTTTCAGTCTTTATGCTTATTGATTTATTTTTTCCATTATTTATGCTCGATAATTTGCTTATTGAAAACATATTTAGAAAAATGTACATAATCATGGAAATAAAAGGTTTTAAATATAATCAAAATCTCATTAACTAGAAATTTAAAATATTCATTCTATTCATATTTTTCTTGTTAACGAATTTATCATTTACGTTACACTTTCTTTATTAATTATGTCATTTTTGAGAATAAAAGTTTGCTAAATTCATAATTATGAAATAGAAACGAAAATAAAACAAACTGGTTTAAATCGAAATATTTTAGAAAAACTTCTTTCAATTTATTTTCTTCATTTGAGTGATTTAAGTTTAAAAAATATTTTTTATATATACAAACATTGCTAATAAATATTAGTATGTAATATCGATCAAATGCCAACTATCAAAAATAATCTTTTGCATATGTTTATATGATGGTTTTTCTAATTATGTGAATAAAAATAAGTGTTTATAAATTTTAATGTTATTACGCAATTTACATACACAGCACGGATTCCCTATCTATTTATATATAACACGTTACCTCTTTTTGCAATTTGCAAGCATAAAACAGCATTATTTGGAGAAAGGCTGAATATTGAATGTGACTTATCATTTGCTGTATCAGTTTTAGGGAAATCCTAACTTTTAATAAAGTTTTATTGTTAAAATATATATGAATATGAAGAAAATGTTAAATGTTTTGAGGAAATTGTGTTTTCAATGAAACGGTTATGAGTAATTTAAAAAATATATATAATAGTGTGATTCTATTATTTTCAAGAAATAGAAGTAGATATTAAAGGAAGAGAATACATAGCAACAAATATTTTTGTTATATGCTAGCCATGACATATTTATTGTGTTTCACAACAAATACTTTTAAAACAAATATTTTTTTAAAATTTCCACAATGAAGCGTATGTACACTACTGGTCATTAAAATTGCTACACCAGGAAGAAATGCAGATAACAAAATGATATTTATTGGACAAATATATTAATATATTATACTAGAAATAACAAGTCATTAAATTCTCAAATAATTTGGCTGGATAGATCCTGAGAAATCAGTACCCAGAACAACCACCTCTGGCAGTAATAACAGCAGTTATACTCCTGGCATTGAGTCAAACAGAGATTGGAATGCATGTACAGGTACAGATGCCCATGCAGCTTCAACACGATGCCACAGTTCATCAACCGTAGTGACTGGTGTTTGGTGACGAGCCAGTCGCTCTGCAACCATTGACCAGACGTTTTCTCTTGGAGAAAGATCTGGAGAACGTGCTGGCCAGGGCAACAGCTGAACATATTCCGTATCAAGGAAGGTCCATACAATACCGGCAACATGCGGTCGGGCATTATCCTGCAGAAACGTAGGGTTTCGCAGGGCTCGAATAAAGGGTAGAACCACGGATCGTAACACATCAGAAATGTAACGTGCACCGTCAATGCGAACAAGAAGTGACCGAGACGTGTATCCAATGGTACCCCATACCATCACGCCAGGTGATGGGCCATTATGACGATGACGAATGCACGCAGCCAGTGTGCGTTCACCACGATGCCTCCAAACACGGATGCGACCATCATGATGCTGTACACAGAACCTGAATTCATTTGAAAAAATGACGTCTCGCCATTCATGCGCCCAGGTTCATCGTTGATCACACCATTGAAGGTCATCTTGTCTATGACGCAGTGTCAAGGGAAGCCGCAGTCATGATCTCCGAGCTGATACTCTATGCTGCTGCAAGCGTCGTCGAACTGTTCGTGCAGACACTTGTTGTCTTCTAAACGACCCCGTTGCTTGACTCACGGCTCGTGGCGTTGTTGCACGATCCATTACGGCCATGCGGATAATATGCCTGTCTTCTCGGCTGCTAGTGATAGGTGGCCGTTGAGATCCCGCATGGCGTTCTCTATTACCGTCCTAAACCCATCGATTCCATATTCTGCTAACAGTCATTGGATCTCGACCGACGCGAGCAGCAATACTGCGATAAGATAAACCGCAATCCTGGTACGCTACAATTCGACCTTTATCAAAGTCAGAAACGTGCTGGTACGCATTTCTCCTTTTTACACGAGGCATCACAACAACTTTTCACCAGGCAACAACGTTCAAATGCAATTTGTGTATGAGGAACCGGCTGAACAATTTTCTCATTTAAACTGGCTACTGGCGCCTGCTTTGTCTGAATGCGCTGAAAAGCTAATCATTTGCATATCACAGCATCTTCTTCCTTTCGTATGAATTTCACGTCTGTAGCATGTCACCTTCTTGGTGTAGCAATTTTAATGGCCAGTAGTGTATTTCAAAGCTAACTGTGCTAACTATAGTCATGACACCAGGTTCTATGATATAGGTTTTTCATAAAAATAAAGAAATGATTTCACAAACAAAGTGGATTTTACCAATGATGTTTCCATTTAGACATAAAAATTGTATTACTTTTTTTAAAATTCACCGAATGATTTCATTTATTCAGTAAATTATCTAAGTATAATAGAATTATGATGAAGCTTTGGATTAAAATTATATTATGAACAAAATTGAAATTTTTTAATTGGTAAATAAAATAAATACTTTTGTAAAGGTCATCATGCTAGAGTAAATGCAACAAAATGAGAAAACTTTATTTTATGAATTGACTTAAATATCTCAGTTTGTTAAATTTAATTAAAATCTAATTAAAATTGTTTATTAAATTAGGTTTGACATAGTTGTTTTTTTGTTTCACCTAGAGTGGTGTAAGGAATAAGTCATTTTTGGCAGGCATATAATTAAATTGGTAGTTATCACAATGTCTTCCAATGAAATAATACCACTAAGAAGACAGGGCAAAGATGGTGAGATTATTGCTTGTTCCCATTTTTTAAATTATGAGATCCCACTTTGAAATAATGAAAGCAGATTCAATAGATACATCTTTTCCATGGCTGGACCTCAACATAGCTTATTAACAGATCATTGCTCTTCAAAGCATAAGCTACAGGAAACTGTTGACCTAGGAGAAATAGATTTTTCCTTCTGCATGCACGTCTATCGGAGTGGTTGATTAGGAGTTTTTCCCTTTCGAGATACGTGAAAATGACTATCTATCTATAAAAAGTCCTCTCTAAAGGTAATTTATACGGTGGATTATGAAATGCCTTATAACGTTCTTCATCCGTTAATGTGTCCACTATGGGGTATTAAAATATCTCTTTTACAGATCTGATCAGGAAATTGTTTCCCTGTTAGTGCCAAAAAAAATTGCTTAGAATAAGTAAGTATTCATTACAAATAACAGCAATATACTTAACTCTTTTCTTAAACTAAAGTATCCACTAATGAAAGATAGACTTTTTTATCACTTAAAGTATATTTAACAGATGAACAATATTAGAGAAATGAAAATTGCTTATATATTTTTCCAAATAACAGATACAGCTTTTCTGGTTTGATTTTTGGGGAATAACGGTTTTGCGTTTTGAGTGTATTGTTGAATTTGCGATGGGAAATTTTCTAAGTTTCTTCCCTTGTGCGATTGTGAGGTGTATTATGCAAATACCACCAAATCTATATAAAAAACTGAGACAGTTTTTTATATAGATTTGGTGGTATATATATAGATTGGAAGTTAAAGGCACCGTAGATTTTTAAATGACAGCTCTCCTTTTATAAGAGCTTGTTTTTCTAATCAAGTAATATATTTTTTAAGAATAGAAATGAGAGGATATATTGAAAAAAATTTTTGTTTTATAAAATTATTGATTTTTTTTTTAATCGCACTCTTAAAAACGTAAATGGATATGAGCCTTGGTCTAGTCACTACTTTTCCTCATGAGACATTTTTGTATCTTTTTTTTCCAGTCTTTATCATTAGTCCTTCAAAGAGAAGATCTTTATTCTAATAAATAGAGATCTATTTTCAAGTCCTGGATGGCTTAATTGAAACTTTTTGCATTGCTTTTAATCATAATAGTGTAATATTACTTTACGGAATGACTTTATAAATATTAGGCTGTAATGATACGAATATTATATTGATAAAGGTAAAGGTACGATGATGTGATAAAGGATAAAATCTTGGAAAGTTACCATACCTTACAATGTGGCTCAATGTTAAGACTGAACTTTTCAGAATTTAAGGTCTTGGGATCAATCTCAGACATTATTCAACAATGAGAAATTAGTCATAAATTGCTGCTTTTAACAACAAAAAAAAATTTGTTGAAGTGGGTGCTTGGGAGTTTTTCATATTTCCTCCTTCAGCACACGAGAATGTGCCTCACTATCTATGATATGATCTTTCAAAAGTCAATATACACAGTGTATGTTTTGATGTCTTATAACAAATTTGCCAAGTTAGGTTAGGTATCATATCTTATTACAGATTCTATTTCGACAAAATTTTATAAAATTCCAAAATTTTATATTCACTTCCCTGGTTTGATATCATACTTGGAACCTTTATTCCGCAGACTAATATTATTATTATGCCATAATATCGCCTAAAGTTTTTTTTAAACATTAGAGATTTTATTAAATTAAATAGTTTATATTATGTAGGAAAAAAGCAATAATTAAATATCTTGTAATTAATAATTAAATCTTTTAAAACAACAATTTTATTAATCAAAAATTTTACTTAGTATTTTCAAAGATTTTAATAAAAGGAGTTATTAAATTTTTTAATTCAAATGTAACTCTTTCTAAAGGAATTTAAAGTTACCGATGCAATTTTTTAACTCTTTGAAATAGATTATTTTTTTAATGGAAAAATGTAAATTATTTTTAGTGTGTGTGAGTAAAGTTATTCAAAAGCAAAACTACACAAGTCATTAAGTAAATACAGTGTATTTCATTAATATTTATTTAAATTCAAATGGATAATTCCGTAGTAAGTAAAGCTGTTTCTTCGATACCTGTTGCGTGCAATATGCAATTTTGCAAAAATTGACAAAAGGAATGTCATATTTCTACTGACCAATTACTGATGCTCATTTTTTGTTACAGTTACGTATTTTTATAATAAAATATAAATTATTACTGAGGTTTGACTTTCCATAAGCTCACCGTTTTAAATAAAAATGAGCTTATATTTTTGGTGAAACATTTTCTGTGAACAACAGCAAATGTAAATATCCTTCCTTTCCAAGTTATTTAATAATTTATTTAAATTTTGTATCCATTAAAATCTGTTGTTTTTTTCATGCAAATTTCCAGGAATATGAATTATAATTTTTGATTTGAAATCTAAATTAATTCAGAAATTTAAAATATATCTGCTCTGATAAGTTTGTGATATATTATAGACATTTTTTTTGAAAATGCCTCCAAGTTGAAAAAAAATATCGTATAAAAAAACTTTAGAGAAAATTCAATTTTTGTCATAAATTCTGGAGACATTTATTAAAATATTCTTATTATCAACATACTTTTTAATAAAAAATGAGATGCAAAATGGAGCCTGATGACGATTTTAAGGAAACATTTTCCGTTAGAATGCTTTTCTCCATAGAAAGATTCTTTATAACTGATTTGGAAGCCAAATCTCTTCCAAAGAGAAGAAATGTAAAGCAATTACAGTTATGCAATTGGAAAATTTCAGACATTGGTCCTAAATTGAAATTGTTATATTGCTATATTTTTGTTACAATAAATGCCATAGCTGGACTAGTCAAAAACGAAGGCATAAGTATGATCTTATCAGGTTCCTTAGATGTCATCGCCTATGCCATAACGTCAAACATACTTTACAACCGACGTAAGCAAATTGGATTTTGCATAAGGAAACTACGACGTTGCAACACGAAGTGGTTAAGAAAGGAAGGAAAGTATTCATTCTTTACTCTAACTGTAATCATTATAGCTGCAGGAATATGCACGTTTTCGTATGGAATCTACTCGGAATCTTTGGTATTCAGACCAGGGGATAATATTCTCGATCGAAATGAAAAAGGAATAACTTTTGGTAAGGCACTTACCATGTACCGATGGGGTTTCTTCGCTCTGTATGCCTATTTTGGAACTCCGGTTAATTTAACCCTTTTCGTTTACATGTGTCTACTTATAGACAAGAGATTAAGATGCATACACCATTCCTTAGAAACACTTCAGAAACGGAAAGATTGTTCAGTGCTAGAAATACACCACCAGAAAGTGGCTTTTTGTAATCTGCAGTATCTTTCCTCTTATGTCGATGTCCTCTTTCGCGAAATATGCCTGGTATGGTTGTTCAAGATAGCTTCCATATGCTGCATCACCACTTATGACGTTTTGCAGTTGATAAAAGTTGATGCCATGTCTGGACTTGTCATCGGGTTGGACTTTATTTTGAATGTCATGCAATTGGGAACATTAACTTACATTGCAGGGACAATGATTGATAGTAAATATGATATATTGCATTCTCTGATTTGCCTGAGTGGGAAACAATTTTTGATGGGGTATGAGGTTGACCGAGAGTTGCACGCCTTCATTTCTGTTGTTGCTCACTCCAAAATGGAGCAAACAGCTGCAAATACTTTCGTGTTGAACAAAAACATAGCTATCACGTTGCTTGGGGTGATCGGATCATGTTCAGTGATTATTTATCAGTTGAATGAATAGGTTTTGGAAGAATGTTAAAAAAGGCTATATTTATAAATGAAAATAAGGCTTGAAATATGTTTTCAAGTCTTATTTTAACTGATAAATATTTTATCTATTAATTCCTCAAGTGTAAATTTCAGAAGAAATTCTAAGCTTATTAATATTAAGTGGTAAAAAACATTTGTATTAATATTGACAAATTATCATATTATTACATATGAACCATATTGGTTGTCATTGTTCATATCTTAGATGTGTCTTAAATTATTTACATTGAAGATATTATAGATGTTTACATTATAGATACTTGTTAAAAGTTTATTTCGCTACGATTAATTAAAATTTTATACTTGATATGATGACCATTATTTGGTATTCTTAAAATAATATAAATATTTCTTTTCCAAATAAAAATTATTTTGTTCATAATTTTTAAGTTAATTATTTTCAATGTCGTTTGATAAAAATAATTTAAATGAACTTATTCAGTGTGTTATCGTTAGCTTATAACCAAAAGAAAGTGTTATATATATAAATTGAATAACAAGAATTTATTTCTGAGAGAGAAGTATGTACTTTTATTTGTGAAAAAGCAAAACATTAATACTTATAGAGATTACCACTATTTCAACATTTAAATGAAATGAAAATGTTTCGTTTTTGATTTTATTAAAATTTAAAATTCTTAATTTTTTAAAAAATTTTAGCTTATTTTTCAGAACGTAGTTTGATGAGTTAGTAACGTAGATTGCGTAAGTAGTAGTAGATTGAGTAGTAGCAGTTACTGATTACATCTAGGAATCAAGTTAAAAATTAATTGTTTCTCTTAATTTTTTTCCGAAGTAATGTAAGCATTATGTGAATATTTTTTTATTCCTAATAAAAATTACAGGTGTTTAAAACCAAAAATTTTTTAGTTCTTTTAACGTAAATCTTATTTTAAAATTCCAAATAATTTTTAATATTTCTAATAAAAATTACAAAGGATTAAAACAAAAACATTTGAGTTCTTTTAACGTAAATCTTATTTTATTGATAACAAATATTGCTTTTTAATAATTTATAAAAAATTATAATTTATCTAAATTTTTAATAATAATTAAGGATTTATTAATGATTCAAAAATTTTAATGCAGCAGCTCTTTCGTAAATTTTATTAAAGACTGGTAAGTAATTAAATTATTATTCTAATAATTGTATTAACTTAAGGCTTAATGAAAATTATTTTTTATTTCTAAATTTAGTAAAACTTGTAATTCCAGAAGGATCTTAGAAAAATATGTATGCAAGAACTTAAATTAAATATATTCTTAAAAACAACATTTTTAATAGAAAAATATTATAGTACTTAACAAGTTTACTTTTCTAATCTTGAATGAATTTAATTGATATTTATTAGTACCTTGATTTTTTTAAATAATTTTTTGATATTATACATCATTATACGTAAGAAAATTTATGATAACTGACAATATTATTTTTGATAATTTTTAAAATTCACTATTTGCAAGTAAGGAAATAATTTACGAAAAATTGTAGAAATATGTATATTCTTAAAATATTATGAGTTGTTATAACATTTGTAAATTTTGATGTAATTAACTATCTTATGTATAATACAATTGTTGTATTTTACAATTATTGTATTATACATTACTAACATATAATATAATTTATACATTAGTATTAGCATTTTAGTGAAAAGTATAAAAGTATTGAAGTTGAATAATTCTATTGCATGTTAACTCACTGAATAAAAAATTGATAGTACTTTGTTTGAATCGTTTTCTATTTTTGTAACATATAAAGTACAAAATTTACAATATAATAAAATATTCCATTATTTAAAAGCAAAATTTAATTATGACAGTTTTTGAATTAAAATCAAAAGTCTAATTAAAATAGTAGAATGGGGTCTTGTATTATTTTTTACTCGTGGGTAATGAATAAACTTGTAGATCATTATTTTAATAAACTAATAGATTTTATTTTTGTTATTTGTTATAAACTCCAAATATGTAGGCAAAAAAATAGCAAGATTTTTGTATCGGACTTTTTCTCATTTTTAAAAATACAAGGTATATAAAACAATGTATTCTAAAGCCGATCATTTATAATTTTTCTCATTTACATTTTATTTTAATTTAAGAAAATATTTCAGGTTAAAAAAAACTTAAGGCTGAAACAGTACAAATCAAATAACTGCCTAAACGTTATTTCATTCCTGTTCATGTCGATTATTCGTCCCAATTTCTGAAACACAATGAAAGATATCAACAGGACATTTACGAACCGCAGTTGTCATTCATTTACATAGAAAAATAAATGCACGGCATTCGGGAAACCAATATATAAGCCATTTCACCTGCGTTCTCAGCTTTCACAAGTGATTTCGTGCATCATTATTCAATAATGGAAAGAGGTAAGAAACAATTTTTTTCTTCGCGTGTTATATAAATGTCTCGTTGAAATATGAAAGAAAAGCGATTGATTATTCCAGGTCCTTGCATACATTCGACTTTTTCCTTTTCGTTGCTGCTAAGCAATTTGTATATGATCATTCCGTACATTATAAACAGTACCCTTCTGTTTAAAAATATTTTCTCAGTGTTTCAGTCTTAAAAAAAAGCTTTAAATGAACTTAATTTATATAATATAAAGTCACTGATTGCTTTTATTTCACAATTATTGGTTTCGGATCTGAATATGAAATATTAAAAATAAGTGAGTAGATAGTTTTTAATTTAATGTACAAATATTTTTAACACATAGCTTATTTGATTATTAGAAACAACCATGTAATAATATATTGCTTCGGTAAGAAAAACAAATGTTGTTCGATTTCATTACAAATGTCTTAACCATAGAATTTTGTGAAGTTATGAAACAATTTTCTTGTAAGTCCTGTAAATGAAAAATTTGAAAACATAAATAATTTTGATTTCATTATAAAACAACATGATAACGCAAGATAACGTATTGAAACTTATTCAAGATATGAGGCAAAAAGTGACCCATAGTGCTTATGTCAAGCAACCATTTTCTGTTTCTTTTCTTTACAATTTTTTAAACTTTTTCACTGTAAATTTAAGAGAAAACCATTTTTCAAAACACATTTCAAATATACCATCGACATGTTGTTCTAATTTTGAACTTTCCTGGCTTCTAATTAGAATTGGAGTGGCACATATCTATATGCTAAGTAGTATGGTGATTATGATTGTAACAGATTCTGAAATGACATTCATTATAGCTGGATCGTTGGACAAACTGTGCTTTTTAATAAGTTCAGATATCTTGTATCGCAAACGGAGGGAAATCCAAGCTTGTATCAAGAAACTTGTAGACATGAATATGAATGGTTCAAAGAAAGAAAAAAAGTACCCATTCATGGATCTACCTGTTATTATCATTTCATCAGTTATATTTTCCATTATATACTGTTCTTATTCCGAATACTTGTTATTAGGAACACAAATCTTATCAGGAAGTGCCGAAGAACAGAAACTGCAATGGAAAATTGTAAATTTCTTTTCATGGATATTTTATTCAATGTACACTTATATCGGTATGCCAGTGAATCTATCCCTCTTCATTTACCTGTGCTTGCTCGTCGATCAGAAGCTGAAGAACATTAACGAAAGTCTTCGAAAGCTGCTGAAACAGAATGTCTATTCTGTGGACCAACTTCGAGGCCAGAGATTCGCTTTTTGCAATTTAGAAGGAGTATCATCAGAGGTTGATGATATCTTCAGCCAAGTGTCACTGATATTTTTAGTGAAAGTCACAGTGGTTTGTTGCTTTAGCACTTATGACATATTCAACTGGGTGGAAGCCTCCAATCCAGCAGGTCTCATAGTCATCATGGACTTCGCTTTCAATGTGGCATTTCTTGGAGGGTTTTGCATCTATGCAGGACGAATAATTGACAGTAAAATTGATATACTAGATACTTTGATTTGTCTTGGTAGAAGATACTCCACACAAGAAGATAAAATAGATGAAGAATTGCATTTTTTTACATCACTCGTTGCTCATTGTCGAATGGAAATGACTGCTGGTAATGTTTTCGTTTTAAATAAAAATATTGCTGTAACGATTCTTGGTGTCATTGGATCATATTCTGTAGTTATTTATCAGATAAGCAACTAATTCTAATTTATATGCTATCATTCATAATCACAATTTCCATTTTTATATAAATTATATTTTTTAATCAACTAAGCTTCGTGTAATATAAATAAAATTTTATTAATGATGCTTATACAAAATGTATTGTGTTAATTGTATCTTTGTTTTGCATGAATTTTCTTCCTTCACAAATATAGAAATCAGTTCAAATTGAAACTGAAAAATATCACAGCATTTATATTATATATACATATTTAATTAAAAATTTAAATAGTGAATCAAATGTTTATGAAAAAATATATTATACTTATTATTGAATTATTATTTGTTATTAAATATTATATATATGATTTATAATTTTTTCGTATGTAAGCATGTGATAATACGAGTTACATCAGCAATTATGTTATAATTTGTTTATTCCTAAGTTGCATTTTTTTAATATTTGAAGCTAATCGAATTAGATGTATATTAAATTTGAATGCTTGTTTGTATAAAACTAGAGAAATTTCACCCTGTTTTAAGAATTTGTTAGGAAAGTCACAATATAATGTAACAGTAGAAAATATATTCATTCTAGAACATTTTTATAAAATATCATCAAGTATATATTTAAGAGGTCAATTTTAAGAGGCATTTGAAAGAGAGTTTCTGACATTCTTTTTAATTCATTGTAAGCACAACTCTAAATATACTACGGTAAGAATACTGCCAAATAAAAATTAATAAGTTACGAAATATATTCAACTGATTATATTCTCACGAACAATAATTTTTCTAAGAACTGAATTTTAGCTGTTTGCACAAAATTCATAATCAAAATATAAATTATGAATTTTGTGCAAATAAAATAATCCTTTAAGAAAGTCCATGCTACATTAGTGAAGAAGCAATCAATTATTTTATGTTAACTGAATAAATTTGTGTATATATTAGTACAAAAATAAATTTCCTTTTTTAAACATAATTGAGTTAAAACAACAATTTTTATTCTTAAAAATTATGATATGCTTTTCACTATTAGTATAATGAATGTTAAGTTATGTGTCGATAATGAATATTAAGTTATGTGATGCTAAGTTATGTTATGTGTCCAGGGACAATTTTACTCATACATACGTGTAAAATTGTACCCGAGAAATGGCTCTAAGTGTTTTGAAAGAGAGCATCTTGTTAAGATCAAAATCTTCCTGGATATATTCCGCATTCAATTTCTTAATTTCATTTTACAAAATATTCAAAATTTAAAAAAAAAAAAACTTTATATAATATCCAAAACTGCATTTTGTATAAAGAGATGAAAATTTTCTGAAGAGTTGTATTAAAAAAAAGTTATGAAGTAGACATTTAAATTATTTATTATTATTTTCAACCAAACGTTTTAAAGTATTTAACCTAATAATCAATGGTTAATCTCTCTTATTTGCATTCATTTCGGCACAGCCCAAATTCTATGATAGTTAGTAATTAAAACACAAATACCTAGAATTTTTAGAAGAGTTAAAATTTTGTACTGAATTTTTGATTTATAATAAGTTATCATGAATATAAGTAAATATAATATATTGTGCATATTTTTTATTAATCCTTTAAATACACTTAAATTTACAAAAATTGTAATTAATAAAATGTGTGAAATTAAAGTGTTATTGCACTTGGCTTTTAAATCAGTTGGTTGAATTTTAATCAAAATCAATGCCTTTTGAAAAATGTAATAAATATTTGATGTTTAATATGAATCCATTTAATATAGAAATTGTTAGATTAAGTAAAATTAATTCTATAATTTCTTGTATCTAAATTAAACTTGTTAGAATGAGTAAGCGAAACAATGCTAATTAGAAACTGCAATTTTATTCAATGTTTATTGTTAAATATATAGATCCCATCCATTCAAAAGAAATTTTTTTAAACTTCTTTATTAAATAATTTTTAAAGTATATCGCTTCACAGTATTTAATATGATATCTTTTATCATTGAAAATACATTTGTTATTTTTATTATTTATTTACCTTAAATAAGGTTGTTTCGTAAAATTTTCTAGAAATTGATGCTATAAATTATTTTGCTAATTCATAAAGCATTATTGTAATTTTTAAAGTATTTTAAATGTATAATACATTTTTATAAAATTAAAATAATTAAAATATGTATATTCTTTGAGGAATTCATTTTATTTAATTAAAAGAAATATGTTTCATTGAAATTCACTCAGAGACATAACATTTACAAGTAATATTTATTAATGTCATATATTTTATGTAATTATAATTATTTTAAGGAAATAATTTATTATAAAATTCAGTAAACAAGCACTAGTATAAAAAAATCATATTTTACAAAATTAAAAAAAAAATTCTACATCAAATATGCATTTATCTTTGTCATAAATGGTAGTTGAACTGTTTAATATTTTATTTATTTGCTGATGATTTCATGTACATGATACAAAATAATTAAATCCTTAAAAAAGGATTTTTAAAGCTTTTTTGATTATATAATTTTAGTAAATTATATTTTGAATCTATATATTTAAAACACATTCTATATGTTGCTATGATTATTTATGTAGTTGAAGCATGTACCTTTTTTTCAAGTACATATTGCACAGAATTATTTATGAAAATAATAATTTTAGCCAGTTACTATTTCTTGCTCAAATATTAATAAATGTAGGTAAATGTGTTTGACAGCTATAACATGATTAAATTTAATTATGGATAGATATTTATGATGTAGATATTGTTGATTTATTGTATATTTAATGAGAATAAAATCTTTAAAATCTGTTTTCATGTATTTTTTATATAAGAAACACTGTATAAATACATGTATTTTAAAAAGGATTTTAGATACAAAAATTACAAAATTTATTAAGAATAGTTTTACATAATTAATATAAGCGTGAAAACATTTTTGAAAACATTGGCTTTTTTCTGTAATTTTGTAAGTGTTGTCACTGCTATTAAAATTTTTTTAAATTAACATTAATTAATAAATCATTTATATGAATAATGAGGATAATTGCATTTAAAATAGGTAGCATTTTTTTAAAATCAAGTAACCATTATGAAAAAATTTTAAAATGACAAAATATTTTTTTATTTAGAGTGATATTAATTTAAAAATTTCAATGATGCTTCATTTTCTGTAGATTAAAAGTTAGAAAACACATTTTAGAAAAATACACAGAATTTAATTTCATTAAATTTTATCTGTAAAAACCCATTTAGGAAAGAAAGAAAGTACTTTAACGGAATTTTCTTTCTGATGCAATAAATAATACTTTCAAATATTACTTTTGAAAAGTATTTTATTGCCAAAAATATATTTAACTCATATAAATAAAGACACACTTAAATCAAAAATCATTATTGCACGTTTCCATAAAAAAATAAAAAATATAGATTATAAAACTTTTTTCACGATCTTCAGAAATAAAAAAAAAATTGTTTTATTATACTAATTTATTATTTACAAACCTATTATGATATGAAATAAACACATTGTATTTTAATAAAATATATTATGACACATTTTATAAAAGAGCTTACATATTATGGGTATATATCTTTAAATGCATATAAGTTGAATTTTAGTATTATTATTTATAGGTAATACAATATTTTTATAATTTTATATTAATTTTAAAATATATGACGTATCTGTTTACATAATTTTCTATTTATATATTTGAATATTTTTGTATTATATAAACATAACTAAAACAACATAAATTGCTATTTTTGCACTAAGCATTTGTATGGGAACATAAAATAAACGTTTAGAGTTAACAAAAGTTTCGATCTTTAAACTTTTAAAATGTTTTAATACAATCTTATTAAAAGTGCTTACAATATGGGAATTTAAGAATATTTTTTTTTAAAGAACTCAAACTTTAAAAGCAATAATGGGAAAAGTTTTCATTTCAAGCAAATTTTTGTCAAAGACTACAAATGATTGCACTCTATAATGCTATTATAACATGATAATTAATATTTTGTTGACGATTACGAAGTAAGATATTGCTGTAAAAAATTGTTTTATAAAAATCAATTTAAATTAATATTTATAAACTATGTACTCAAATAAAAAAATTATTCTCATGATAATTAAAAAATAATATAGAAATAAAAAAGTTGATTTATACTTAAGTTAAAAGTGCTACTGATATTAGCTGACAACTGCGAATATTACACATACAGAATGTGAATAAAAAATCAACACGACATTTAGTATAGCTATCATACTTAACATCGAAATTCAAATTTGAAAATGAGGGTGACATGTCAATTATCTATAAAAACAATTTCATTGTTTAAATTGAATTTCAATCTAAATTTTCAACCGCAATATTAAAATTGATGCATATTGCTAATATAAGGAAAACGTAATAAGCAATTTATGTTTATTGCGTAATCAGAGCCAGATTTCAACAAGGAATTAAAGCAAAATTGTATCAAATCAGCGAAATTACCTTTTTCCATTATTTACTGTCAAATTATAGTTCTAATAATATTAAAATGATGGACAACTACGAAGCATTCATCATGATATTAAAGCTAATTTTAATTTTTATTTAGTTATGTGATGAAAAAAATTCATTTTGGTTTTTTCGTTTTTTTTTTTAAAAAGTAAACTAAGTTCACTCTTCAATTATCATTTTCGCAAGGAAATGCAGTTACTGTACTTATGCAATTCTTGATATAATGAAACTTACTATGAAGTATTGTTATTAAAATTTTTTAAATTTTCTGTAAACTTTAAGGAAAAAATCGAAATATTATAATCCTTTTATCTACAGATTATTTAATAAATTTTTAATTGTCTTTTTATAAAAATAAAGTTATTTAAATGAAGAATGACAGATTTCTCACTCACGATTTCTGATAGCTGTTTTATCTTTTAGTTAATGTTTTCAAAAATAATCATTTTATGTGGTTAGCAAGTTCGTCAATCTACAAAAAATAGCTTTTTAGTGATTAGATTAAATTTTTGCACCCAAAATATTCAAGATTAATTCCTATAAATATACTTAAATATTCTTTACAAATTCCTTGTATAGCAAAACTGTGTCTTCAATTATTACATTCACGATAAAAAAATAATAACTTACTTGGAAACGAATGAAATTTGAAAAATATGATATGGAAAAATATGGAAAAATTGGTACATATGAATGGTTCAAAAATTAAATCAGAAAGAATTTTTACCATGGTAATAACACATTAATATATGCAACGATTACCTTCTAAAGATAACTTTATTAAAAATATTAGAAATCATATGGTCTTGTATTGAAGATTACTAATTTTAAATAAAGTTCTATAGAAAACTTACTTAAGCTGATTGTAAATGATTTTGTAGTTCTAACTGGTTTTCAGGATTCTGAAGTAATAATTTTAATTTGTATCATATGTGTTCAACTGTAGAAAGCGCCAATGATGAGCAATAAATAGCTTTAATATGTCTCTGATTATCCCTAGAAATCCTTGTGATATATTACTGAGCAATATCGTTCTGAAATGTTAATGTTACACTGCTTTGAGTGGCAATACAAGTGGCAGCAAGGTTATTTGAAGATATTTTTGATTAAGGCTCCTTAGAGATTAAGGTTAACTGTTGATAACTGACGCGGTTATACACAACCACACTTTAAATTAGAAAGAAACTTGTCTCTATACTTAAATTCAAATTTGACAGCTGATCAATTTGTTATCATATTTGGTCGCTATAATTTAATTACAAAAACGAATCAAGATCAGTGACTGAAGCCGTTACGAATTAATTCTTCACCTTCTTATCTTCTGAAACTAGCAATTAAAGAGTCAATCAAAGTCTAGCAATTATTGAGTAGTCAAAGGTAATATTTATAATAGACTTTCAAAAGATGTCTATTGTAAAAGTTGAACATGATCCATGATGAATCATGTTCAACAAACCTTCTGGAAATTACTCAGCACAAAACAATGTTTCCTTATAAACTTAAAATTGAATGGTGAGTATAATCACTGTTACGAATTTTTGGGCTTTTCAACAAATTACGCTATGTTTTATTCTCTTCGTTATATGTGCCTTTATATTCACATGCAACTAAGAATTTCTTATAACTTGAACATAACGTTCATTTTTAATGGATTGATATGTACAATTTGCTTTTTTTATCCAACGCGTGTCTTTTTTCAAAGTTCATTAGATAAAATATATTAATATATCTCAATGCCATCGTTAAGATTTAGCAATTATTTATTGAGAAAAAAGCACTACCTTAATGAAAATCAATTTAAAAATTTATTCTATATTGCGACAGTGATTTAGCTTTAAATTCTTCTGTTATTCCTAATTGCATATTTTTTTCATAATATTATAAACTCGCATAACTTTATGCAAGCAGCATTTTGCTCTACCATGTTCTACAGTGAATCAAATATTTTCTTAGACGAAATATTTTTTATTGACTAAGAATTTATTTAAATATATATTATATACAGTCAAGATTTGTCCTCTTTTTATTCTTTATGTCTTCTATATATTAAAATAGTCACAATGTGCTAAAATATTTTAGAGCATGCTATTATTTACTGAGAAAAATCTTTGTATGAAATGTTTATAACATTATCATATGACAGTTCTTGTCATGTTACATATTAAATACTAAAATCTTCTGATTAGGCGAAGTAGTGTTTCTTTCTGGGTCAATACTCATACGCAAGAAGCATGCTTAAAATTAAATTCTGATGAAATCAAGTCAAAATAACCTATTTCTTGGCATATATTTAACATTAAACTATAAATGCTCTGAAGAAAGGTACCTCCTAACTGTTTTCATGAATTTTTGAGCAAAAAAATTTAATTTAACTTTAAATAAATAATTACTCAAATATTTTTTGCACAATTCATTGTTAGTTATTTCACAATTCTAACACCAGAAGTCATCTCATTAAGTTTATTATTAGGGATATTTTGTTTTGGTTCAATTGTAATGAAGATGCATTCGTCAAATTGACTCTAATTTTAATACTTTTTAATCAAATTGATCCCACATTTCATATCATAGATTGGATTTCCATCTGTAGAAAAAAGAAACATTTTTTCATAATTACATGTTAATTATATACTTTTTACTTATATTACTTAAAATTCTCTCGGATAATTTGTTTTAAACCTCATTTGCCTTAGCTTTCAATTGTTTTATTGCAACAAAATTTTGAATATCCTCATTTTATTTAGTGATAAGATTTCATATTTATTGATATATACGTTTTTTCTTATTGATATAATATGAAATAATGATTAGATACTGAGAAATTATTTTACAAGGGAAGGGTCAGATACTGATATATAATTTACCTTATTACCATTCATTATTCTTACAAATTGATTGAAAGAGAAATTTCTTTTCAATG
>JAPDSC010063188.1:4304-26757 GCA_026290005.1 Latrodectus geometricus | reverse complement strand
GAAATCAAATCATGAATTGTTTTTCAACAGCGAATATCATTATTTGATGCAAAATAGAAAATCACTTGATGCATAGTTGATAAAATTCATATAATTTAATGAGTGAAAAGTTATTAATTTCAGAACCATCATATATTGCTATAAAAATACCTCATCTCAGTTCCTTTTTTGTCAAAGAAATAAGAATAGATTCAAAAACACTGCAATTGTTTTTGAGTCTGAAAATTCTTTATTGTGCTTCTAACATTTTACGCTGAATTCAATCTACAAGAAGATTGTTTTTACCCTTCACTGTTTTCAAATAATGTAGTTAATTTTATATAATATAGACATACAAATGTTTAATCATGGAATATCTAATCTTATCCGTTTATCAATGAATAATGAAGGGAATGTGGTTTTGTCTTGAACCAAGTAGAAACAAAGAAACAGACAAAAGTCTGCTGGATCTAAATCAATTCCATATAATAAATAACATAGTGATGCACAATCTCTATGTGCATTTTAGCAAAACTGCGTTCTGCTCTATGCTACAGGAAGTACTTGATATACCAAGGAATTATGTTAATCATGTCAATAACTTTTGTTAGAGTCATATGAAGATTTTACATTTTAAAAAATTATGTCAAATTTTGAATTCCCTAATCAAAAAATCATTTTGAACTGTATTTTATTGTCAAAATCCAGAGAGGGAAATAAAATGTGAGCCTTTTACATCTTCTGTTCATCCTGTGCGAGGCATTTAGCAGATTAGATTGGATGTTCTTAGGTACTTGGCACATATTTATGGGATAGCGTAAAATTCAAGATCCTTCTACGAATTACTATTTCTGGGTTACAAAGATAAAAATTATGTATACAAGTATATGGTAAAAACTCAACTTTGTCCTCCACTGAACGGTCAGTATCCCACAGCTTATCAAGTCTTTCAATGGGATAGAAATAAATAGGAAGGGAAAGAAAATAACCCTTTTATAATAATTAATGAAAAAAATCTTATTTTTGAACCACATACAACCTTCTTTAAATATTGTCTTATTCATCGGAAATAATTTATTTTGAAACTATCTAATATCCAGGCTATACATTTGGATTTTCTCAAATCGAAAAGCATGAAAATGCCTTTTTTTGCAATTGACAGTGAAGTTTCATGAGATTTTTTCTATAGAAAAAAATTTAGAATATTGTAGTATCGTGCTTTTATGCATGGCATTTTAACATGAATTCAAAGCAAACGAAAGGAGACTGTGCATTGACTCTTTGCAGGCTAAATTAACGCAGTGAAAATAAAATTCCTTTCATACAATTAGCTTTTGCAAAGACAAAGAAAAATCCCTTATAAAAATCAATATAACCTGATTTTTTGTATTTAAGAGTTCTTTTCAATATGATCACAGGGCAAAGAAAAATAATGACCAAAAAAAATAAATAAGAATCATATATGAAGATATAGAAGAATATTTCGCATTTGTCAATGTTCAAATCAATTATGATTCTGTTACATACTCTTCACATAATGCTAAGCTTATTCAGAAATGTTTTAAATGCTTTTCCAAAAATGATGTTTAGTTACATTACTCAAAGCTAAAATACACTTAAGTGGTTTTAAAATTAATATATTTTTGTGATTCTCCAATTAATATTTAGTAAGAGACAGCTGAAGATTTATAAAAGGAAATTAGAATGTGAGTACGAAAGTGGTTAAAAATGTTAGAAATATTTAAAAAATTGTAAGTTGACTAGTGATCATGTAATTGTAAGTAAACATTTTATATCATAGTTATGAGTTTATTTTTTAACGAGGTTTAATAATTTATTCTTAATAAACAAGATATCTATAAAAAATATCAATAATTAAAAGGAATTTTTTCTATTGATAAGACCGTTCCTGATAAGCCAAGGTCTTTCCTAAAACTTTCTTCCATTTTGATATATTTTTGGCAATAAATCTCCAATTTTAAGATATTAAAATCTCCATCTACACAATCCTTCCATCTCAGCCTTTTACCCCATCATTACCCCTTTTTTTAATTCCAAAAGGTTTATCATTGAATATTTTAGATGCTAATGATAAGGGGTTCATTTTGCAATGTGGACCGTAATTTTCATGCGACTAATCTTAATAAATTTGATGATATCTATATCTTTAAATAAAATGTAGTTCAAACTATGCGACGTCTCCAAATGTCATTTTCATTCACAGCACCAAAGATTTTTTTCGGAAATTTTTCTTAAAGACAGCTAGCTGTTCTACCTAGGATTTAGAAAACGGTCCAAGTCTCAGATTCATAAGTAAGCACTGATTTAATAAGTGCTTCATACAACGTGATATTAGTATTTCTTCTGATTAATTTGGATAAAAAAAGTTACCTAAGCCATGAAGGTAATGATTAGCTACCAAAACTCATAGAATAAAATAATCTATAAAATAAATTGAAGTAAGAACTCAATTTTAGAGTTTAGAAATTTGACAGTAACGCATAATTGGTATTGTTAGTTAAATCCATTTGTGGTTTTTTCACGCCATTTCATGAGAATAATATTAGATTAATTATACTAGTTTACAGAATTTTTACAGTAATAGTTGAAAGTGTGATTTTTCAGGACTTATAAAGTAAATCAATGGAAAGTAATTTCTGGTTGAAAGTAAATGACTTTTGAAAAGGAGATGCATGACGTTTGGAAAAATTTATTATTCATTTAATTTTTAAAATGCTTATATAATTGTCCAAGGTGAATGTGTCAATAATGTATTTTTCCTGATATTTTAAATTATCTCTAATTTAGCTAATCATTAAATCATATATCTAATTAGATCGAATCTAATTAGATTTTAAAGTATAGTTCATTATATTTTCTATCGCAAAAAGTCATTTTTAAAGGAATAATTACTGTTTGCTTTTCTGTGTTTTCAATACATAAAATTTTTTAGTACATTATAATTTTGAATATCTTAATTTTGAAAATTAATGTTATCTTGCACTTCATTTGATCGTTTTTGTGAGAAATAGTTTTCTTTCAGTTTTCCAAATATATTTTATCAACGACTATTGTTTTGAATAATACATAAAATGAGCTTATAATAAAGATCTAGAGCAATGATGCCTATTATGCAAGTTTTGTCTATCAAAAACTCTAAACTAAATCATAAAACATTTTATATTGTTTCATGCTTCTCAAAAATATATTTAAAATTAAAAATGTAATCAAAATGTTACATTTTCCATGTATTCATTCAAATTCTATTTGAAAGAAACGTCTTATTTACCAGCCGTACAAGTTTCGGATAATGCAGGCATCAAAAGTTTCCTTCAAACTGTAGCGTGAAACTTTCTATGTAAAGTTATAAGATAATCTGTAAATAGATAATTCCTTGAAATAAGTTGAGCATATGGATTAAGCAACTTAACCTGTTTTAGGCAAAATTAACCTCAAAAATTGCACACAGTATAATAGCATAATAAAACATGTTGTAATCCTATAATAGCATGGTACAATATCATGTAATATCATAAATCCACGTGGTATAACGGAACATCGGGACAATCATTTAAAAGTAAACGATATTTGATATTTCTTTCCTGCTGTATTCTGCTAACGGATGCACTTATTGAGATATAAACAACAAATAAGAAAATATATAGATAAGAATATTATCAGAATTTTTAATTTTCCTGTTAGAATAAACGATTTCGGGCTTTATTCTGCTAATGTAGAAGACCATGTTCTACTACATTAGCAGAAAAAAGAACTACAAGTATTTAATTTCTAATTTAAAGCATTTCTTAAATATTTTTTCTCATATTACTACTGAACTTTTAATTCCATGTGTCATAATGAGTTTTTTTTAATTTTGATAAATTTCTGCTACTCTTATTTAATAAAAATCTACCCATTCGCTGGTTTGGCCATGCTTAGTCAAATGATGTACTCTTGCTTTATGGACCACCGAAGTTGCAGATTTAATTCCTTTTTATTTCTTGATGGGATTAGTGATCGCATGTGCCTCAATTTCCCATTATTTAAACAATTGAGATAGTAAATGAGAGTACTTAACAAAAATATTCTATCATGAGTGTAATATAGGAAAAGGAATACTGTAAAAACAATTGATAAATTGAAGGAATACATACATAGTTTTTACATTCTTTAAAAATTTGGATAACTGTAGTTTTACTGTATGTTTGCTTAAGCAAAATAATCACCGCAATTTCAGCTATTTTTTCTTTTTTATCATACTTAAGCTGAAATTAGTTGTATATAAATATTTTAATGCATTTTACAATTTTTTCAATGAAATAATCTGAATTTCTTCTGTAAAATTTAATATTGCTCTGATTTTTGTTCAGTCTTAAATTTTAAAAATTGAAAAAGAGATGCTATTTTAGAAAATTAATAATTTTAAAAAATTTTAAATTTTTATTATCACTTTTTATTATTAATGCACCAGTTTTTGGACTTACAGAAGTTGTATTTTCCTTTCGTAATCAGTTGACTCATAAAAGGATCGTTGATTGAGTTGGATATTAGCAAATATAACAACAAAATTAATTATGAAAAAATTTACTATGACAAAATTAAAAATGATTAATGTTTTTAAATGTTTTCATTATATAGTTTTGTGTTTATTTTCTGTATTTTTTGTAGGAAAATAATCTAACCTCCAAAGCAGAGTTTTAATTTTAAAAATAAATTGATAAATTCCCAAAATCAATCTAGACCAATAAAAGTGATAAAAATAATCACTTTTTATTTATTGCAATCAAATGTTTATTTGACCAGTAAAATGTTTATTATTTTTGCTCTATTCTCATTAAATAAAAATAATAAACTGCATGAATAGTAGAATGAAAAATAATAAACTGCATAAAAGTTGAAGCTTATCACAGTGTGTTAATCAGTTATAATAAATGCTTCACAAAAATTTTTATTTTTTCAATTACTATATTTATAAAAATAATAGAAATGTATTTATTAATGATAATTATTATGTTGAAATGATGTACAATTTTTATTTAAAAAAATAATTTTACTTTAAGCTTTTAAAAATGCTAGAAGCCAAATATTAACATTTTTTCTTGATGCAAATTGAATTATTGGTAGTACCTGGAACTTAAATACTCTTGAGAAATTAATTATTGCTTTCTTTCCTTTTTATAGGAAAAATCCTATATTAAGATATTCAGTTGAAATTGTTGTTTTTATTTCTGTACTTTTTTTTGATTAATTTAGTTGAAACAAAAACTTTAACTAAAATTAAAAATTAAATATCTTTATAAGAAACACTTTCTTAACAATACTATTTAAAAGTGATTTATAATAGTAAATGTCTTTACAGTTTTTATTCAACTTTTGCTACTACCATATCTAAGTATTTAATGAATCTATAATTGAAAAGTATGAACTTTTATTTATTCCTTTTATAGAATGTGTATAGAATTATTTTGAATTTTGATAATATCAATAACCACGTAATAAAAACAGAAAATTTATATTTCTTTCCTTCAGAGATAAATTAATTTTAAAAATAATGTGTTTCGGACTACTCGAACTTGTGAAAGAAATTAAAATAATTTGATTGCTATTGTTACTTTAAATAATTGTGACCTTTTGTTTTCTGTAAACTTCAGATTGAAAAACAATGAATTTTTAGATAAAATAAAGAAAATTAAGAAAATCAGGTTAAGTTTTTATAGATTACATGGTGCCTATTTGCCTATTTCTGTCCATAGAAACAGATACACATAGTTAGCCACTTCGAAATGTTGATTTCCTGTCTTAAGACGAAATATACGCTTGACTTGGTTCACTCCTTTGCACATTAGAAGATGTTACTTTCTCAACAGAAGAGCATAACAATAAAAGACTTGTAACATTAAGAGTCATTTTTAAAATGGAGTTTTTTGTCTGGGTCGGATATCAAACTTACGATTTTCTTTCAAGAGATAGTTTTATTCAAAATATCAACCAATATCCTAATAACATTCAGTCATTTAATCTGTATTTTGAGTGAATATTTATAAGAGACTGCACTTTTAAGGAATAAAAGACTATACAATTGTATTTGATATCAATATTTCAATAAAATTCACGCATGTTTTTTCCTAATAGGCTTATTAAAATATCCTTTTATTATTACTTTTATTATTTTTGGTTTATATAATTGCATCCGTTGATCATTCATTCCTAATGTCTTTATTTCAAAATGCATTTCCTTTAAATTACAAATGTATACCAGTTTATTTTAAATGAAAAATAAATTTATCTATAATTATACCCAAGAAAAAAAGCAAAATACTCAACTATGGTAGTAAAACATCAAGAAAAAATTAATATGATTTTGCTCAATAAAAGTTACATATTAATAACAATAAAAATAGCAATAAAAGTAAAATATTTTGTCCTCTTTTATCAACTTCCTATTATATTATAAAGTGCATGTCAAATTAATATATAATCACATTATATGTAAGTTGAGCTTCTAATGCTTCACTTAAAGATAAAATATGTACGTCATTTGTAGAGCAAGAAAAAATCTGTTATACTTCTTAAGGTTCCTTGTTTTATGAAATATTTTAACAAATGATTTACGTAATATTATACTATGAACTTTTGGAAAACAATTAATTATATATAAAAATCAGGGGTATGCTTCATTAAGAATGTAGTTCCAAATATCTGAGGCACATGCACAATTACAATGAAAGTAAAACAAATACGATGGAAAATTGTTTTTCCGTCATTATTTAATATACCCAGAAAAATATTATTTTTTAATCAAAGATTTAATTTTGCTTCTATAAAATGATTATTTAATTAAAGTTAGTATTTTGAAGTATATTGAAATTATTTTAAAAATTATTAATTTTAAATTGTGTTTTATATTTTACTACATAGAATTTTAAGTTTGAAATTGAAAGTTTTTTAAAACTGATCGATAATGAAAATCAAATTGAATAATTTTTCAAAACTGCTTGAAAATATTAATAGAATAAAAAAAGTTTTTCAAAAAATGTTGATAATTAGACAAAATTAGAATTATAAATAATCCATTTGTAATGGATAAACAATATTCAAACTTATTTACAACGTTTAAAAAGTATTATAATTTTTTTATGTAAAAACGAAAAAAGAGTATAAGTTAAATAGTATTTTTTGTTATTGGTGATAATTAAGGAAAATAATTTTATTTTTAATGTTCATGTTTTGAACATTAAAATGTAATTTATGTTATTAATGGTCATAATAATATTAGGTTGGGGAAAAAGTTATCCATTATTTTTTCGGTAGACGTCTGTAGTGATCGCTATATCGTGAGGTATCTATCAAACAATTTCAAATTTATGCTCATTGGAAAGGTGACATTTGACACTAAAATATTATCTTGCGGTTTTTTGTTTGATTGATTCAGTTATGAGTACAAGTTTTTGAAAATAGAAGACAACAAACAGAAAATTCGATACATTTTAGTTTTTCTTTTATAATGGCGAAAATGCTAACCAGGTGGGTAAAATTGTAAAAGGTATTTATAGTCCTATATATGACTGTAACAACCAGTTACGCACAATTTTGGTTTCATCGATTCCATTTGGGTATTCCGTTTGCTAAAGATGCACCTCGCATGGATACAACATCGTCGAGAATGTCCATAAAATATCAAAAATTATCAAACTTGACAGCATGTCAGCAGTCGTAGCTTCGCACAAGACCTAAAAATCTACATGAAAACTGTTTTAAACCTTTTTACAAAGCGAATCTGAACGAAGTTACAAAGAGTTCACGTAAAAATAATGGATTTCTTTTTCCCCAAACTAATAATAGTTGTACTTTTATCGTTCTTTATTTCCTCTTCTAAAATTTTACATTTGAGAAAAATTATTTTCTTTGGCTGTAAAAGATTTCTGTGCGTACTCTTTAATTACTTTAATTATTAATGTAATGCATGATTTTATTTTTGAAAGAAATAATAAAACAATTGTTAAATACATGGGTGCACAGTAATTTATAAAATAAAATATATTAATATTATTCAATTCTGTTAGTTATATTCACTTCGATGTGTAATTCAACTTTAACTTTTGTGAACATTAGATTAAAACATTATAGAAATAAATATTTTAGTTTAATAGTTCGATACATCAATTTCAACTTACGTATGATTAAAAAATATAAACATTTTTATCTACCTTGTGACATTATGTTTTTTTGAATAAAGAAATGGTGCATAAAATTTTCAAAATAAATCAAGTTTAGTTATTAATAATAACTACATTTTTGATTATTTAATTAATGAGAAATTTGATGTTGAACATGAAATTTTGCTAGTAAGACATGTATTAAATTTTTCATCTATAAGAAATATTTTTATCGCTATAGTTTTGATAAGCATAGAGATAACTTTATTTTCATTCTCTTATATTTGTAAGAATGATGGAAAATAAAACTTACTTATTTTCAGCAAAATTTAAAAAAAGAATCTCATAGTATTACTGAATATAATTTTTTATTATGTTTATAATGAGATTAAATTATTTCATTGAAATCATTATTTTGGAGAAGTTAATATCCTATCATTCCCAAATTATCTAATTATCAGATTTAATATTTTACGCTTAATGAATCAGATCAAATATACTCATTAATATTTTCAAATTCAAAAACAATTTTAAAATGATTTTAAATTTGTTAATGAATATATTTCATTTATAACTTTTGATAACTAAACCTTTTGTCTAACATTCGGGGATGCGATTGCTTAACACTCAACGTTATCATCTACATTGTGTTAAGAATAAAATAGTTTCATACATTCACATCGAACGTTTAAATTATGCTAAATTACCTCATGAAATTGGTAATATTAAATTGGGAATACATTTTTTCCAATGCTGATTGCAATTTATTGAATAAAATATTTTAAAAAAAAGAAGACATCTTTGATTTAGCCTAATTTATCAATTTGATTTAATTTCAACATCAGAATTAAAATGGAATAAAATTACATATTATATGAAAATATTCTTTAATATTTCTTTCAAATGCAATTACTTTTCATGTGATATCTTGATTGAAATAGATTTTGAATTAAATGATTACATGAAATACCCTGAAAAGTTATTTTTTATTGTTTGGAAAAATTTGTAATCTAAAATTAAATTCATTTATACTAATGTGAGAAGCGAATAATGTTGAAGATAATTTCATGGATACGGAAGACATTATGCTGAACATCAAGAATCTTCATGAATAGTTAAAAATTAAGAGTTTTATGTGCAAATATAATTCATATTCATAGAAATTTGTATATAAAAAATGGTCCTTCATTAAGAAGTTAATATTTATTTAGATTTTGCAGACTTTACATGCCATAATTTGTAAATAAGATATAATTGATTTTTCTGTTTTCTGAAAGTTGAGACATACTATTTATTTTAACGCCCAACAGCATTTATTATTTAATACAATTTTTTTTAAATTTTTTTCGTCTAAGCTTATTAAAATTTAAGATTATTTACTAAATCTTAAAATTTACGTTTAATCATTATTTATTGCTTTGTTTAATTTAAGAATAATGTAAATTTCTTATTATTCGTTTTAAATAAATGATATATTATGTAGATACTACACTTAAACTCAAATAAAACAAATTTACAATATCTCAATTATAATTAAATTGTTTTTAACATTTTTAATGAAAAATTTATAAAAGAGAGAGAGAGAATAACATATCTTCATACTTTATAATTCATTTTGTTGTGTCTAAATAAGTAAATATCAATCAGTAAATGAAATTTATAATTAAGCAACAATTATTTTTGAAACAAATATTTGTGCACAACTTTAAGTAAATTTGCTTAAAATGCAAAAACATCTACAAAATTCAGCTAAACTAAACAATTTTGTTTAGTTGAAATAGGCATAACATTTAATTACATACGATAAATGTTATTGATTTATTTAAAATTAGTTTTTATCAGTTTTTGCTTTATTGTATAAAAAGTAACAACTAAGTATGCTTTTGAGATAATTGAATAAATTTATTTTACTTAAACATTAAATTTATTAAACATTATTTAAACATTAAAAAGAAATATCTCGAAATAATATTGAATTCTTAGCTATTATGTGATTATATAACTACCACAACACTTAACCTAATTTTTAAAAAAATAATTTTAAACAAATACTTATTCTGTATTATTTTATGATTTACAAATGAAATTTAAAAGAATATTTGCTTATTTATATCTTTTAATATTATATTCTAGACATTTGTAATTAATACATAATGATAATAATCAAGAATCAAAGTTACTAAGTATAGCCTATATAATTATATAGTACAGATGCTAGTTTTTCGTTTACAAAAATAACTTGTATATAAATTATTTACAATATAATTTAGATAAATTATATGTCATGTATATGATCTTAAACAATTAATTTTAAATAAGTTTTATGAATTTAACAGCATTTATTATAACATATCAGTGACATTTTCAAATATTAAGATTTTACATAATATCTTCAATTAAAATCTTACTTAGTTGATAAAAATGCATCATTTATAGAATATAATTGAAAAATGGTTAAAATACGTATGAATTATTCAGCATATAATGTGCAAGTAATAGATGAAAATTACTCTGAAATGTAAATATATCTAGCATTTTAGAATTGGTGCAGATGCAGTTAAGCATGATGCTTGTTTAGCACACTAAAATTAATTGCTTATCTGATAAATTACAACAGAGTAAGAGCCAATCACGCCAAGTAAAGTGACAGCTATATTTTTGTTCAGGACAAAGATATTGCCAGCAGTCATTTCTAATCTAGAATGGCCAACAATGGAGACAAAATAGTGAAGTTCTCGGTCTACATCATCTGCTTTGGCGAAATATTTTCCACCAATACAAATCAAAGAGTCTAGGATGTCTATTCTACTATCAACAATGCGTCCCGCAAAAATGCACACTGTTCCTAACAATGAGACATTGAAGGCAAAATCTAGTATCACTACTATTCCGGAGAGAGTGCTATTTCCAAAAAACATAAATATGTCGTAAGTACTAATGCAACAAATGATGGCAATTTTGCCCATCCATATCAAACAGATTTCGCTGAAGATGCTATCAGCTTTACCAGCTAGTTTTTGCAGATGACAGAAAGCTAATCTTTGTTCTTGGATTTGTGAAACGGTGCAAAACTTTTGCCTCAGAGCTACATTCAAGGACTCATTGATGGACTTAAGTTTCTTGTCAATTAGTAGACAGAAATAAATAAAAAGTGACAGATTTACAGGTTCACCGACGTATGCGTACAGAGTGAAGAAGAACCAGTTGAAGGTTGACATTATTTTCCACAAGAGATCACGGTCAGGAGCCAATTCCTTAGTGCCATACAGCAGGAACTGTGAATAAGAAAAGTAAGTGATCGCAAAAACCACTGAAGAAAGAAGAATGCCTGCTATAGCCATGAATGGGAATTTTCCTTCCTTTCTTATCACATTCTTATTTATATCCCACAGTTTATAAATGCCGGACATGATTTTCTTCTTCCGAAAGTACAGTATATCGATTACTAATGCATATATTGCTAAACACAAAAAACCTGATATAATGAAAGTGATATCTGCATGGGCTATAATCGATAATGTTGTGTAGGCCACTACGAAAATATGGGCGAAAATCACCTTCGCGGCTTTCCAAGAAACTTCAAAGTTTATACTGTACGCAGATTTCTTTCGAGAATAGACATTTGTGTGGAACTTCTCCTTTATATTTATACCAAAAGCATTCAGAAACTCATAGAGTAAAGTGACAGAGAAAGGCTTCTTTAAAATAAGGTTTGGTTGCATTTTTTGCATCATACCATGGAAAAACTCAAAGGAGTTATTTTCTATAACCATTATTTAGATTATGATACAAAGCATACCCTCACGTATAAATGAAACAATACTAAATCATACTGCTTAATTATTTGATTAAAGCAGTTTTAAAAGCAGTTTCTCATCAGCAGATGTTGAAACACAACTGAATTGAATACACATGTCAAAACTACTTTTTGGTGCCATTAAAAAGTTTCATTTTAGGCATAAAAAGTTTAAGTATCGTAATAGAAACAATGCCAAAATAGGAGCAAAGCACTAATTTAAAAATTATTCATATTTTTTTATTATCTCTCGATTGGTTTTTATCTAAGTCTATAATTGCATAACCTTTTTATGTCCTGGATACGGGACACTCCCCACTGTTTACTCACGACAGGTGGAGCTTAAATAGAACTAAGAAACATTAAGAAAGACTGAGAATATATCTGGCAGAAAAACATCAGCACTGACAATAGGTTCTGAAACATGACTATTGGTTTTTGTTTATATATCAAAGCCGCATTGATTGCACGCAACGCTCGTAAAGAGTTATAGACTACTCCTAATGCCTTCTCATTATTGAATAACTAGCGGAACACGGAATCTTTTGCGTCAGTTAAGGCACTGAAAAGGCGTAAATAATAAGTTATTTACTACTCTCTCTTCTTTCCATTTGTTGATTAGACACATCATTACATTCTGAATGATGGTGTTTGTTAGACGATAATTTGAGGTCTAAGATAGTAATAAATTTCTAGAAAAGGTAACATATTATTCTTTGCTTCATAATAACATACATCATTCATAATTTTTTGTACCTTTAAGAAATAAGCATTTTATGAATTCTTTTTGAAGAAAGTACTCTTGAAAATCCTAAAATGAAGGTCTAATTATTTAAAATACGTGAGATTTTCAGAAAAGGTAATAATCTGAATTTGTTTGGTGCTTAGAATAAATTCAGAGAAATTATGAAATTCAAACAATTTGTTGGATATTTGTTTGAATTATTGTATGCAATTATTCTTACTTTGTAAAACTGGATAGGTTAATTACAACATAAATAATAATGGCGCAAGTAATCAAGTAAAAAGTGTAAAATTCTTATAATATGAAAATAGAAAAGAACATGAAAATTTTTATAATGGTGTACAAAGAATGCTAATTTTGTTTTATATATTTGTAAAAATATGCATATTTACTCAAAAAATCCAAGTTCCTTAGAGCTCACTCTAGTATATTAAAATCCCTAATTTACGAAATTAATTAAAGTTTTATATTTATATATAAAACATAATAAATGCCGATACATATATGTCAACATAAATATAAAAAATAATTTTTTTTTTAAATCCAAAACTTTGAAACATAATAAAAGGAAATATTTCAATTTCAAAGACCTTAAGCATTCACTCTCAGACAAGATTTACAAGTGTCATTAACTGACAAATTATCAGGTCGACTATGCTCAGTTACAATTTTTATGAAACATTTTATATTGTTTTGAAACTTTGTAAATCACCATGTGTGATTAACTAAATTACTTGGTATATCCTATATTACAATTTCGAATTTTTTGCTTCTTTTAAACTTTTATTAATTTTTTAACTGCATTTTGCTATTTACACATTTGTTCGAAGGCGTCGAAACAGTTCGTTGAACGCTGCTTATTACATAGAATTATATAGAATTGGAAGATACTTTTCCCAATCCGTTGTCCCCCTAGAGAGAAACTCATCTTTCACTTTTTGCAAGGCATGATAGAAGTTTCCTCGGCTTATTTTTTTGTACATAGGATTCAATTTTAATTTTTTTATACTCATAATTCACCATCTCTACATAGATATTTTTTATATTCTGAATGGCTTAATTAATTTTGATATTTTTTATTCTTAATAGAAACTTTGCTTAAAACGTTGACTTAGGTATACTTTTTTTATTAAATTCATTTATATTTTTGGTAATTTTAAAAGAATTTATATTATTAAATATGTAATTTAATGTATGTTACATAGTTTATAGCAAAATAAAAAATGGATCTATTTTGAAAAAGTTGTTGCATATCTAAAGTTAAAATAAAAAATTTAGTTAATGTCTATTTTTTAGCTGTTTGTTATACTGTGACTTTCAAGCACGGAAACCTTAGAAGAGAACCGTTTTTAAAGAATATCGTAAAAATGGTTCAGCATGTTTCTAGGTTATGTCTTAAAATTCTATTCAAATAATATAGATTTCCATTATCCATATTTTTATCGCATTTTTTACACGGCAGAATATAAAATCAATAGAAAATCAAAAGATTGCGTGATTCTTTTAAATCATAAAGGGGCGAATTATTATGTGAAAAACAATTTGCATTGTCGCTTTTACGCACACCCTTTTATGATTTATACGATAGTTGAATGCATCATGTTAGTTTCAAATTTTGACATTTTTCAAAGTGCATATGAAATGTATTATAAAAATTATATTTGAATAATGCATTACGAGAATTCCTTTACCAATGATTACACTAAGGAAAAATTTCCTTAAAGTTTAAAAAATATTCGCATGTTTAATGTTGAAAATAAGTAGTGTTTTATGTTCAAAATAAATTATGTTAGTGCTTAAATGTTACTAGATGTAGTAAAAAATACACACAGATGCTATATATATATATATTTAGCATTTTAAGTTTAGTATATTAAACAGTTAAAGATATTTACAGATAATTATAATTATAACAAAGCGTTACGATAACAACATTATTGGTTCTGGAACCACCCAGGTTAATTACGTCTTTACTAGACTATCTTTCGTCTTCATCTGATCTTTTCTAACACTTGACATCAGGATCGTTGTGGAAGCAACAAGTATTAAGATGATGCCATGAAGTGGAGTAGGGTCATTTCATTCCATATATCACACTCGGCCATTGTATACGCTCAGGTCCTACTGGCGACGAGGGTAACAGCAACTGGAATATACAAAGAAACAGAGGAAGGCGCAACCAACAAGAGAAATAACTAAAAAAAATAGAATTTTTTTTCATCTTTCGTCTTATTGAGCAACAAATGAAGGAGACACGTCTTTTACTTTGTAAAGATTCGTCTAAACTTCTTGAACGTCCCTCTTGAGATGTGTGAATCGTCTTCTTCGTCTTTATAATTCTCCGTTACTAGGCTTTTCCTTTTATTTTGCTTATTTTTATCATATGCGAACGCATCGCAAACATTTTGATGTAATGCACAAGTAATCTTACACAAGGAAAAGTATATAAATGGATACACAATTACATAAAATAATGTTGGAGGAAAGAACTTTTATAAATGTGTAATACTTAAAATAATAGTGACGAAAAATGTTATATATATCTAAAAAAATTGTCTTCTGAAATAACGATATATAGGAATAGTACAGTAATAGGCACAAATATATTATACATAAGCTAATAATTTATGAAAAATTATTTACATATTTGACCAAGATTTCATTAAATCTGCAGAGGAAGATGTTGTATTAGGACTTTCAAGATTACCAATTTTTTCTACTTCCTATCTATCATTACCTTTTATTGTTTTAATTTGGTAAGATTCAAAATATTTCAATTTAAGTTTTAAACTTGGTCCGAACTGTAATCGTTGAATAGCGACTACATCACCAACTTGATATATTTTGGGAGGTTTTCTCCGTTCATCATAATAACATTTACTTTGTGTTTGATGTTGTAAAATATTATTTTTAGCAATATTACGCAAATGTTTTTTATTAGGCAGTACATATTGAAGGTGTTCTTCTTCGAGTAGTTGTTTAATGCGAATGTCCTCTTTATTTCACATTTTAATGCCAAGCATTAATTCGAATGATGGGGTCTTAGTTGTCTGTGAGGCAGTACTGTTCATTATACGCTGGACATTAGAAACATGTTTGTACCGTTTTGATGGTTCCTCTAATGATAATTTAGTTAAAACTACAGTTATTGCATACGCTCGATTTGTCAGTTTCTAAGCGGTACTCCAGTCGTGATTTTTACGAGGGTTACTCTAAAATTTTTGAGATACAACTAGGTTTTTAAAGTTATACTTACAAAATTTTAGGTGTGTTCAAAGTAGTTACCTCCAGCGTCAATGCACTTTTGTAGACGATTTTTTTACAGATTAAATGCCTCAAGCCATTCATTTCTTGGAATAGATGAAAAAAAAATGCATTTATAGCCACATCAATCTCTTCTTCTAAGTGAAAACGACGTCCACGTAAGTTCTATTTTAGATTAAATAATAACCAAAAGTCGCATATAGCTAGATCAGGTGAATACGGTGGATATTCGATCACTTTACTTTGTTTTTTGTTTAAAAAACTCAACTGTCAATCCGGCTGTATGTGAAGATGCATTGTTATGATGAAGCATTAGTCCCCTAACATTCAGTTCTTGTAGAATTTCTGGAAGACATTTAGTGGTATACTAGTTTAAAGTTACTGTCTTCTGTCCTTTCAACTTGATGGCTTTGACCAATCCCGTACCTCTGAAGGAGACGGCATACATCACTTTTTTCTGTGCGCGTTGTTTTTTCACCATTGTGGGCGTGGGATCATCTTCAAAGACCCATACATTGTTTTCTTGACGCGTTGGAACGTCAAAAAGCGGTATGTACGTTTCGTCACCTGTTACTATTTTAGAAATGATACAGTGGCCACCATCATTTAGCAATTTAAGAGTTTCTTTACTGATTCTGACACGCTCCTCATTTTGCTGCTCAGTTAGATTATGGGGAATCCAACGGCAAACTACTTTTTTCATATGTAATTGTTCATGAATAATTTTGTGTATGGCTGCGGATCCAATGTTAAGTTCCTTCTGTATCATTTGATAGGTACAGTGATTATCATCCATTAACATTTTTCGTATGGCAGACACATTATCCGAAATTACTGCCGATGGCAGTCTTCCTGTGTGTTCTTCATCCTGAAGAAAATTGCGACCTCTTCTAAATTCTCTAAACCATCTGAATACAGTAGTACAAGCTGGAGATTCTTCACCAAATGCTAATTGCATCCGTTGAACTCATTCTTCTTAATTTAATCCTGCTTCAAAATCGTAGAAAATCATAGTGCGAAAATGTTCTCGCGTCAACTCCATTTTCTCTTCTGTTTAAAATTTATTCTACGCTAAACAAGTTGAAGTAAGTCAGTAAAAAATCTTCTTCTGTGTTCAAATACTTTGTATTTTAAAATTAAACCGTTATTTTTATTTTGTAAATTCTCATCTGTGCGTATCTCAAAAATTTCAGAGTAATCCTTGTATGTACTCAATACTTTCTTCAGTACACTAGGATTGGAATTCATGGGATGTAAAAGCTGATCCTTTATCTGAGATTATTCGACGAGGATTACCAAAAACTGTTTGATGTAATTTCAGCTTATCTAATGCATCTTGTGTAGAGGTAGATTTAACAGGATATATCCAAATAAATTTTGTAAAAGCGTCCACTACAGAAAATAAGTATTTGTAATTTTTGTTTGTAGATGGCAAGGGTCCTAAAAAAATCAATGTGATATATATCGAGAGGGGTGTCACCCTTTGGGATTGGATTGGATTTTGGGATTGTCACCTTTTGGGATTTACCTGATTTTCTGGAAGATAAAATACATATGATGCAATTGGCACTGAAAGTTTGTGTTAACGTATCTAAATTGGGAATATAATAGTCTCTTTTAATAATGTCTGCTGTCTTTTGTATTGAAAAATGACCTTTAGAATGCACTTGTTGAATTAACTGATTGCACATTGTTTGTGGGACAACTAAAAGTTCTTGACTATGGACCAATTTGTATAAAACACCGTTTTTAATTTTAAAATCAGAATTAAGTGATTTTTCGCACGTGCTTTTCATATTAACGATAAATTCATCGGTATATTGGGACTTTATTATCTTCTGTATAATATCATCAGAAGCAATAATCATAACAGGGTATCGACTTAAAGCATCAATATGTTGCTTTTGTTTACCTGATCTATGAGAAATAACATAATCAAAGTCTTGTAACAAAAGAGCCTATCGAGCAATTTTTGCGATTAACTCAGCTTTATCCATCGTTTTTTGAAAAGCCATACAGTCTGTAATTTTTTTAAATTCAATTCTGTGTAGATATAGGCGGAATTTTTTAAGAGCTTCAGCAACAGCGAGTACTTCTAGTTCATAACTGTGTAGTTTTTCTTCCTGGTTAGATGTTTTTCTGCACATATACAATTCCGTTATCAGATTTTTGTAGGAGAGCTGCACCAAATCCAAGTGTAGATGCATCAGTGTGTACTTCTAATTCTGAATCTAGCACAAATAAATGCAAAAGAGGATGTATTGTGAGTAATTTCTTTATTTTGAGAAATGCAGTCTTTTCAGCGCAATCGAAAACAAAAGTAGAAGACTTTTTTAGTAGGTCACTTAGAAGTCTGGCAATAATAGCATAATTTGGAATATATTTTCGAAAATAGCCTGCTATGGCCAAAAATGATTGTAAGTGTTTGACGTCTTTAGGTTCGGGAAAATTAATTACTGCTTTAATTTTTAATGGAGAGGATGAAATAGTATTGTTTTCTATGACATGGCCTAAAAATTCAACTTTTCTTTTTAAAAATTGGCATTTCTTAAAATTAAAATTAGTCCGTAATTTGAAGCAGTTTCAAGAACATGTTTCGATTTAAGAAGTCCGTCTTCTTCAGTTTTAGATGTTATGATAAAATCATCCATGTACATAATTAAAGTACCATCTGATATTAAATCTCTAAAAACACACGACAAATATCTATTAAAAGCGGCTGGGCTAATTGTTAAACCAAATGGAGCTTTAAGGAACTCGTATTGTCCATTATGTGTAATAAAACTCGTGTATTTTGTACAATTAGGGACAATATCAACATGAAAGAAGCCATTTTTTAAGTCAATAGAAGTGAATACTTTTGCACTTTGTAACTGATCTAATATATCATCAATGAGAGGTAATGGATAATGATCTTTAATAATTTTCTTATTTAATTTGCGAAAATCTATGCATAACCGGGTAGAATTATCTTTCTTTTTTACCAAAACAATTGGACTAGCATATTCACTACAAGATGGTTTAATTATTCCTTTTTTATAACCAATCATTGATTTGTTTGGATACAAGTTCTTTTTATGGACATTCAACTTGCTCATTGGCCGACTGGAATATCATCTTTTAAAACAATAGACATATTCATTTCTGTTGTTCGCGTCTTACTCGGATTGTAGTTGTTTACTAAATTGTATATTTCTTGTCATGTATGTGATTTAAATCAATGTTTGATGTGTTGTCAACAACATTAACTAAATGCACGAAAAATTATTATCTGTTTTATGTAAGGAAATACCATCTTTATTGACCGTTAGTGTTCCTTGAGTAATTATATCTGTAACGATAATTAAGGGTAAACTCATCTGATGTAGAGAAATAACATAAATTGTTGTAGAAAAAACATCATTCTCGATTTCTATATTTGCCTGAAATGAACCAAGGGGCTGTAGTTCATTGCTATCAAACCCATTCAGGGTTAGTTTCGAATCGGTCAGTTCAGAAAATTCACTTTGTCGATACATATTTTCGCGTAATAAAGTTGCATGACTTCCGGTATCAATGAGAGCATCGATCAAAATACCAGAGATTTTAACTATTTTAGACATGTCCTGTCAAAAAGTGATGTGATTGTCAACAGTAAAAAATGTCGAATTGGGGTTATCTACTAGTGTGGAACATTTATTATCACTATCTTTATGGCCAAGAGAATTACAACGAAAACATTTTAAACCCTTATTTTTGTCTCTACAGTTAATAGATTTACGCCCATTTTTCTGCAACTAAAACAACGAATTAGAATAGTCTGAATTTTGTTTTGAGTTTGATTATTAAAGGTTTTTTCAATCACAGGAATTTTAGTCTTCCCTTTTTGACAACTTTTTGGAATTCCTTCATAAATTTTAAATTTTGTTTTAAATTCTATTAAATTTTTGACACCATACAAAATTGCTTTATTCTGGGGTAAATTATTAATGCCTTGAATAACATAATGAATAAGAGCCATATCATCGAGCTTAGCTCGACTTGCATTTTTTCTCATAATTAAAAAATATTCAAATATTAATTATTTATCTTTAATTCTTCGACGATTTAAAGTGTCATGAATATCCACTGAATTAATTTGTTGGCCAAATTCTGAAATTAAAGCAATTTTCAATTCAGAGTAGAAATGAATATTGCTTTCGCTTTTAACAAATAACAATGCAATACCACTTAATGCTCTTTGTGCAAAAATAAATTTTTGAATATCTGATAAATTAAATGAAGTAGCAAATACTTGAAATTTTTGAAACCACAATTTTACATTTTCATTTTTCTCTCCAGTATACTTAAGAATTAAATAATCAATATAATTAAAATTAAAACGCAATCTTGTATGATTAACTTCAGAAAAATGCAACTATCATACACTTTATGTACATTATTATTAAGACACATATTATCGTTTCACATCCGACTGAGTAGAATTTGGAATCTCTTCAGTTTCATCATCAGTTATTTCATAATTTTTCACATTTTCTTGAAATGACTCTAAATCAGTTAGTAATGATAAAATTCTTTCTGCCAATTCAGGGAGTGTATCATTAATATTTATTTTTAAAATATTTGCAATAGAAATTTATTCGATTAGAGAAAAAGTTACTGTAATGTCTACTAATTTAGCTTTGAAATCTAGATCGTCTTTTTTGAAATCAAAACCATGAAAATTTCTTATTCGAGAAAGATTCAATCTATCACCATGTTCCTTAAATAACAGCTTGTGAAAAAGTTTAATTTTTTCTCTCTTTTCAGTCTTCAGTGCAAGTGCGATTTCAGTTATATCACTTAAAAGCATCTTGGAAATAGGAGTGACTCACCTCGCTTCAAAGTAAGAATCCAGGAACATAAATCAAAAGCAGAAACTATACCCTCTTCAGATACTTGGTGACTCAGTGGAGGCAGAGGAATTTCGGCGTTGATGATAAACAGATAGAAATAAAAATATGAGGTCGGGCCCCCATGTGGGTTAGTTTAATAACTAAATAATGAAACTAATTAGCATTTTAAGTATGGTATATTAAAAAGTTGAAGATATTTACAGATAATTACAATTATAACAAAGGGTTACGATAACAACATTATTGGTTTTGAAACCATCCAGGCTCAAATACGTCTTTACTAGACCATCTTTAGACTATCTTCGTCTTTATCTGGTCTTTTCCTAACACTTGACATTAGGATCTCTGTGGAAGCAGCAAGTATTAAGATGATGTCATGAGGTTGAGTAGCGTGATCTGGCATTCCATATATCACATATATGTATACAAAACTCCGTTTACTGAAAAAGTCCTTGTGATGGAGATTACCAATATGTATTTAGATGTCAAACATGTTCTATTCACATTTTAAGACAAATAAGAACAATTAAAGAATACAATATCGAACGGTAAACCCTATTTATAAATATGAAATATCTGATAATATAACGATAAACTACTTATGGTAATAGTTAATAAAAAGCATCTGATAAACTTGTTAAACTAAATAACAGCTCATAAAAACGTGCAATGCAAAGTTAAACTTTGAATAAAATGAAAGTTTTTTTCCTGAACTTTTTTCATAGAGGGCATCAAGGGAATTTCCCTTTTGTTCCTTTTAAACTAGCATTGGAAATGCGCACCTGAGATAGTAGACTCACGCAGATGACGTAAATATTGTTAGAAGATCAAATAGAGCAGAAAAAGGCTAATATCCCTTTCCAGCTTATGAATCTTCTTCCCCAAATAGGGGCCTTACTACGATTGATGATAAAGCTACATTTATGAATATTCTCTCCATATGTAGATAAAACTTATTTCCTATTATTAACTGTCACATCTAAGGATTAACAAGTTTTGTTGATTACTATAAAGAATAAACCAACTACTTTTTGTTGATTATCATAAAGTATGATTTAAAATATTTTATGATATTCAACAAAAAGAAAAGTAGTTTAGTCTGCAAAAACTGACAACAAAATAAAATGGCTGATAATTGATGGTTTGGACTGAGGAAGCAACTTAGATCAAACATAGTTGGAAAAGTACATTTAGAATGTACGACTTTTATTTTGCTTTTTTATGTTGCATGCAAGTAAAATATGAGTTCTTAATAGTAAATGTATACATATTTGGATCATGTATGAAGAGAGATTTCTTAGGTTTATCTTTGGCCTATTGCAAGAGAGCATGCTATCAAAATTATAGACACAACCTTGGGTTTTAAGACTCTTCAAGCAGCTACTGATAACATACGTAATGTGGAATGAAAATATTAGGTGGCGTGACCATATTTAGAGAAGCCCAGAAAGCAATACAGTTATTTTAACAATCATACGAAAGCTCGAGCCAGAACAGTAATTCTAACACTTCATTGTCGCCGAAATAGTTTTGAGTGTTTTGAAGTTGACAATTGTACAGAAGATGCCATGTACGGAAAACGCATATAGTTGAGATATATATATATATATATATATATATATATATATATATATATATA
>JAPDSC010063182.1:0-13803 GCA_026290005.1 Latrodectus geometricus | reverse complement strand
TTTCTAATATAAAAATGAACTTAATTATGAATTTCCTTTTTTAAATAATAAGCTTAATATAAAAGAGATATTGTGTGTTACTCTTACTTATGTTTTAAATTTTAGTAATGATGTTGTTTCAATTTAAATTTTGCTTCAGGTATTAGCATTAGAAATTGTTAGGGATTTGGAAAATTCATTTTATAAATTTGTTAAAATTTTATATATGAAATACATATCTCTAAACTTGTAGGCATTGTAATATTTCCTTAATTTGGTAAGAATTATAAAATTCATTTACATAAATGAATGTTAACTTTTCTTTAATAAAGTGTTTTTTTTTATTTTGCTTATCATAAGAAGATAATTAATATTTAAAATTACTAAAGTTTAAAGACTCTGGTAAATATACATGAATAATTACCCAATTAAGGAAAATTATATAAAGTATTTACATCTATTAATAACTTTTGCGTGAAATGTTTTTACTAAAAACGTTTAAATTACTGCCATCTGATTTGTTTCATTCTTTTATTATTTAATGCATTATTTTGAATAGTTAAAATCCTTAGAAATTTTAATATGAATATTTCATTCACAAACTTTCCCTTCTTTTGCAAATTTGATAATCATTTTTTTTAAGTTATATTTTCATCTTTCTTGTAAAATTATAATTTACAACATTTTAGTTAGAATTAAAAAACAAGTTTAATATTAACACTTTTTATTCGATACATATTTTCATTTATATGTTTCTGGTTTTATAGTTTCAGATATATCAGTATTTGTTGGAAATTAATTTTCAATTCCCTATTTTTAGATTTTCAATTTTCTATCATAATTACTCTATCTATCAATACTCATGAAGTTATTTCCGATCCCATTTTATACTTGAGAATTGCCATTCTTATGTATAAAAGTGTTCTTATGCGGGTACTCTTTTACCCTGGACCAGGAATATTTTTAATTGAATCTACAAATCTTTATCATTCCAGGAATAAAACAATATTGAAATAAATGAATATATAGTAAAGTATTTAAAATAAGATTAATTTTGTAAAACAAATTCATAACATGCAAAATTATCTATTTAATTGGAAATTCAAAGAAATATTGTTACAGATTTCTTAAAGATTCTTTCAAGAATTTTAAAATTGATGGTAGATATGATTAGCTTGAACAAATTTTTCGAAATAATAGAATAAGAATAACAAAAGAATGTTTTCCCCTGCAATTTCATTATGGCATATATTTGATAATCAGATTATTTGGATTTTATATGAAATATGTGTGCTTAGAAAATCAGTTTTTGAAATATATACTGATGAAATACTTGATTACATTACTTATACATCATAGAGATCATTGATTGTAAAATATTAATTACAAATACAAGAATCATTATCTTCCTACATACTTTGTTTTAATGATGAGTAAAATTATTCCTCAAAAAAGAAAAAACAATCTGATATTCAATTATTGATAATAGAAATTTTCACAATGTTAAGACATTAAAAGAAAAATTGGATATATTTTTTTAAATTTATCAAATTTTAAAAAATTTTAAATATTTTCTAAATTTTATACAAAGTAAATTAACATTAAATGGTTTATAAAGAGTAAACATACTTTTGCTGAATATTTAACACCTATAAAAAGTTTATATTAGTTTTAAATAAAGACTAATGTATTCTAAAACTTTTCTGAAATGTTGGAAAAGAAAAAATCCATAATAAGAACAAAATATTAGCTTGGGGAAAAAATTATCCATTATTTTTTTGGTAGACGTCTGAGTGATCGGTATCTCGTGCGTATCTATCAAACAATTTCAAATTTATGCTCATTGGAAAGGTGGCATTTGACACTAAAATATTCTCTTGCGATTTTTTGTTTGATTTATTCAGTTATGAGTACAAGGTTTTAAAAATAGAAGACAATAAACAGAAAATTCGATACATTTTAGTTTTTCTTTTATAATGGCAAAAATGCTAATCAGGTGGATAAAATTGTGAAAGGTGTTTATCGTCCTATATAAGACTGTAACAACCAGTTACGCACAATTTTGGTTTCGTCGATTCCGTTTGGGTATTCGGATGCTAAAGATGCACCTAGCATGGATACAACATCGTCGAGAATGTCTATAAAATATCAAAAATTATCAAACTTGACAGCATGTCAGCAGTCGTAGCTTCACACAAAACCTAAAAATCTACATGAAAACTGTTTTAAACCTTTTTACAAAGCGAATCTGAAAGAAGTTACAAAAAGTTCACGTAAAAATAATGGATTTCTTTTTTCCCAACCTAATATTAATTTACGCTTAATAAAATTTTCCTAAGTTGGTGATGATTTCAGCTTGTATTCTCTAATTTTCAGATTATCTCTACTAATATAGAATTATAGAAAAATAAACGAAATATTTTGTACGATAAAAATCTAAAAATAGATTTTTCCATTGAAAAATCATATCCATTGCTATTTAATGACTTCTAAGACTTTTTTGTAAGTCAACATATAAGTTGTTTACAGATCTGGGCATTTTGATGCTTTTATTTAGTATTTTGGGATCAAAACTATGTTGAACTATTTTGAAAACAGTGGCAGAAATATAGTTTATTATGTTGTAAATCTTTGTCAGAGTTTCACGACACTATAGTGACGTTTGTCAGAATCACGTTTCCATGTAAAGGTTATTGTTGAAACAAAAAATGGGAAATATTCCTTCATTCACAACTGCATAATTTAAATATAATTTCCTTCAAAAGCCCATAATTAGTAAAAAGTTTAGAATATTTCTTAATTGTATGTTTGTACAAAACATTGATGATATTAGAATTAGGACTTTAAATTTAAGTACCAATTCTGCATGTTCTAAACAAAAACATGCATGAGACTTTTCATGTAAAATGATATCCAATAAATATTCAGACAAATGTCAATAGGTAAAAATGTATCAATAATTTTGGACAAATAGAGTATGTGTATAATTTAAATAACCTTATTTCCGTAACTTAATTTTTATCAATAATAGGCTTTAAAAATTAAAATTGGTAAACTAATAAGTAATCAGATGATTTTATTTTAACAAACTATTAATTGTGTTTATTTTTTTAATGAACAGTCACTAAAAGATTTTATCTCTCAGCACAGTAATAAACAACTTGTATAGTGGGATATCTTTAATTCTTCATCATCCCTAGAGATAGCATAATCGAAGACGAAGGATAATATCCCAAGAGTTGATCAGGCAACAGACATATCATTTTTCATCGACGATATAGAGAACTCTTTCTACATTTCCTGTGTCCCAATCACCATTAGTGAAGACAGATGTTCGGTTAAATAAGGAATACAACTCACTATTTTCTAGTCACGGAAATTACGCCCTTCACAACAAGGCCGTCATAGAATTGCTAAAAAAAATTCCAAAATTTGCCTTAAGCAAATTAAACTTATGACTTCTGCTTTAAATGTGCATTTTGTTTACGTTTTTTGAAACTGTTCTAATTCTACCTACAACTTTGCTTTGCAACATATTTTAAAAACAATGATATCCATGGAAAAAATGACATTGAAACCATGGAATTTTAAAAAAATGCCTTTGAATGCTTATACAAATTATAAAATGTTTGGAAAAATGTTACAATTCTATACAATTAAGTTCTATACAATTATTCTATACAGTTAAGTTCTCTGATAAAATTCTTATATCAACTTTTCCTTCAAATAATTAGAGACCATAATGTCAACCTAAATCTTAGATTAAAAGTATAAATTTGAGAACAAGATTAGAACAATTTGTTAAATCTAAGGTCATTCGATCATCATAAGTCATATAAGGCTTTAACAAATAACAATAAATTTTGCTTTAGTTCTAACTATAAATGTTTAAATCTATTTTTTAGAATTATTGCAAGTTTTGAAAATAATTTGAAGAGTTTACATGAAATTATTAGAGATTTTTTAAATTAATGAATAAGTACTTAATTTTTCTTAATAATTATATGTTGAAGATATAACTATTAAATTTTTCAACAATAACTTAAATATTTCTTGATAATTGTAAAGTTATAACTTTTTAATTATAAGAACCAGGAGGTAATACAAAAATAATTTTTTATTAAGAACATAAATAAAATATGCATTATTAATAAAAGTTATTAAGAAGATAAATAAAACAAATGCTTTTCTCAAAGTACTTTCTAACAATATCTATATATTTTTACACTCGATAAATTCAATGATTAAATCATTTAGGCCATTTTGAAAGATGAATAAGAGAAACAAGTAATTTTTGTGTTTCAAGAACTTTTTTGGGCATATTAAATCGAAGATTACCTCTAGTGTTAATCTTTTAGAGTTATTTCTATTTAATAAGAGATAAGGCATCATTTAAAATTGTGATATTTAAAAAATTCATTGTTAGCAAAGCTATGTAGGGAATACCTTTGATTTAAAATAGAATTGTGTGGTTGTTAAAACTTGTCTTTTCAGTTTTTAATTAACTTCAGGCAAATAAATTGATTCATATAAAATAAAATATATTTTTTTGTGATCTCTTAGAATAAAGGGTCAAAATATCTATATTTACCCCCCCCCCCCCAAAAAAAAAAAAAACCCAACAGTTTTTTGGACACACCCCTTTTTGTTTAAAAACATTTATCTATTTAGGATGATTCGGAAATACCCAAACATCAGATCTTTAATTTTATTCTGATTTTTAAGAAAAGTTTCGTTATGTATACAATATATTTAAAATAGTAAGTCATATATACGATACTGTACACATGTTTTGTGGCACCAAAAATTAATAGTTTTAATATTTGTCTTGCTATATTATTTTTTACCCGATTATAAATCTGAGATTGAGATACGTTGTTGGGTATCCATTGGTACATGATTATTTTTTCTTTTTAAATGATGTTACAAAATTGAATGCACAAGGATTATAAGATATTCAAATATCCTTCTTATTCATCAAGTCATAAGATAATCCATGATCATTACTTTTCTCACAATGCTTGCAATTTCTAAATTTACAGTACTTTTTATCCGGAATTCCCTATTTGTCGTCATCAAAATTTTTTACTACCATAGGAAAATTCTTTAAACCCTTTATATAACAATGTTATGGATAGAGATTCATTAATAGGAGAGTAAATCTTACTCTCTCACGGTAGTGGATTGTATTAAACGGTTTCAAATTTCATAAAACATGTTTGCTGTGGTGTCACTCACTCTCTCTTTTCAATGTTATTTCATAATTACATCCAATTAAACTTTTAAACGATCACGTTAAAAAATATTTCTTAGTTTTTAAGGGTTTGAAACATAGGCAATTATGTAAAAGTTTTAATTGTCAACAGAAAATTGTCTGGGCTTACGGTAGTAATTTTTTAATAACATATTTTGAGAAAAAAGTATTTGGTTTCGAAGTATTTTGGTATAAGATAACTAAAATAATAATAAATGTATGGTTATTTTATTGCTTCGTGAAGACTTTATTAAATTTCAATAATGTAATAGTTTTACTTTCTTAAAAATTTTTTCTTTTGCAATAACTTTAAATATCTAAGATTATTATTTATCAAATAAAGTAGATATTTATTTAAAGTATTTCTTTGTCAACTGCTCACACACACTTATGAAGAAAACTAGGATTTCTTTTCAATGTGATAAAAAAAGAGAACATTTTTATGAAAGAGATTATTTCTATTCGATAACTTATTATTCTGTAGGAAATGATCAAATAAATGTTTTTTATTCCTTTGAGAATTTACTGCTACTTTGGAACATATTTCTTTTCTGTAATTTCCCACTATCTTAACTTAAAAAGTTTTTAAATTATTTTTAAAAGCAATATATTTTTATAAAAATGTTGCACATATATTTTATCTATAGCATTGAAAAAAAACCTACTCTCCTTTCCATTGATTCGAAAGAAAATTTATCATGGAAAAATATAGGAAGATGTATAAAAATCTTAAAAAGAGGAAAGTATTTTTATTAATAGATGAGGAGCGAAATTGTACGAGTTAAAACGTTTACAAGTCAATTTTTATATAAATTTGAAAAATGAAATATGAAGTATATTTTTGAAGTTTTAGTGGAATGAATGAAAATATGGAAGAAAAATTAAAATGTCTCTTTCGAAATTTTTTGTACAATAGTTATTTTTACTATTTCACAAATACAGTTATTAAATATTTTTTATTATATTCATAGTTATATTCATAACATATATTATAATTAGATAAAATATTAAATATAATGATACAAATATTCATAATAAATAAGATTATTATATTCATAATTTTGCCTATAAATCTATAAATATTAAAAGTGAATTAAATTTAATTTAACGGATATGTATTTAACTAAATTATTAGTTTTACTAGTAATAAATGCTAGACAATAATTATTACCAAAGCAGTCTCTATAAAATCCACATTTTGAATTCTTTAAAACTTTATTTAATTATTTTGTAAGGGTTTGAGATCCTTCCTGTAGCTCTGAATAATTTCTTACTAACCAAACAATTTAGTCAATTCGATATATATTTTTTCATTCTTAGACTTTATTGAAAATAATGAATTTATTTTAAATGTTACAAGATTAAATTTTTTATACGCTGAATGACAAATATTCCATATTATTTTCATTGCTTTACATTTTTGTATTACATTCTTTTCACTGCAGAAATCATTTACATATATTATATAAGTTACTTTGATGTTAAATTTCAGTGAAACAAATGTAGAATATTAAAGATGCAAATTATTGTCTAATTTGTTTTTTGAAATTTGACAGTCACGTATACTTGATTAGTTACACTTAACGCATTTTTTTTTATAAGTTTGAAATATATTTTATTCAATGATTCCTAAGAAATTCAATAAGCATATTTAATTTGACTTTAAATAAAAATTAACTTATATTCCAATATTTCGAAACATGTCTTAAATAAATTTTCATTGCTTAAAAATACTATTCAATATTTTATTTAAAATAAGCAATACCATAATTTTTTAAATTAATATTTGGCTTTCCTACAAAATGCAAAAGAATTTTCATTGCAAATTTGAACCAATTTAATTTAAAAATGACTGTATCCAAAGAATATATGTATACATGCATATGTGTTAAAACATAAATCATAACATATGACTAGATAAAATTGAAAAATTCCATCATTGAAGATTTTTGATAGTGTTTTTTTAAAGCAAATGCTTCACAAAATATTAATCTAGTGTTAAAGATTATGTAACTATTACTAAATGGTTAAATTAAACTAATACAATAAAAAAATTCGAATGTTTATTGGTTTAACTCTTCTTATACAGTATTATTGACAGTTTCAGCAGTATGTATTCAAAGAAAATGCAAATAATTTTTAGTTGAAATTTGTAAAAGGAATTATATAAATTTATTTTCAATAAAAGGATAATTTTCGTTTTGAATAAAATTGGTTATATATTTGGTACACATAAATATTCACATATGGAAAGTTAGATAAATGTACCCAGTGTGTAACTGTACATTGATGTTATGTGTATTTTTTTGAAGAAAATCTCAAAAACTGATCGTTATTTCAGAAGGAAAAATATATTGGTAAACAATACTTATTTTAAATGAAATTAAACACAAATATAATTCCATAAAAGTAGTTTTATGTATTTTTAAATGTTTTTTTTATCTCGTTACAAGCATCTCGTATTTCAAACTTAATATTTTTAAACAAATTATATCAATTTCTAATAATCGTTTATTGTTAAATTTAATCTGCAGTAATTTATTTTTCATTATAGAGAAAATTTTAACTGCTCTCTTCTAAACTGCAAAAGATTGAGACATAAAATATCTTAAATATTTTTGATGAAAGGGTATGGTAAATATTTTAGTTGAACGAATAAAAAGCACTTGTAAAATTATTAATTAATCAAATTCTCAATTGATAGAAACTTTCATTGTTTACTATAACCTCTTAAATTCAACAAATATCTATTTTGAATAAAAATATTTAAACACAGTATTGTATTTGATTATGCATTTTCTCATTGAAATAAAACTTTCTATTTTAAATAAAAATGATAACTATTAAGTAAAAAACTTTAGAGACACTCATTGTTTTCCTGATGACATTTATCAATCAGAAATTTCTAATGATGAACTAAAATAAAAATATATATAATTTTTTAAATTATGTGATTACTTTTTGATTTGTTTCGTATTATTATTATAATGAAATCATAATGGTTATTTGAATGATCAATATAAACTAGAGATTTATAAATTTACTAACATAAACTTTATTGAATGTATGTTTACTTTCTAGTAGAATTGCAAATTGAGTTTTCCAAAAGATATTCTTTAGATTATTTATCATAAATATATTGTTTCAAAGATAATTTTTTATAACGTTTGAGTTATTTCCTAATTAAATGAAAATTTCTAGAGAAAATATATTCTATTTAAATTGTAAGTGACTACACATTTAATTATTAAAAATTTTATTTAAGTTAGTTTTATTCTACTGTTACTGCCATTCTATACAATAATGTACAACCAAAGATATTTTATATAAAATAAAGGAAAAAAAAGAAAATATTCCCTGAAAAATTCGTTATGTCTTTCAATATTTAATATAACTTATAAACACATTTACATATAAACACAGTTTTAAAGTAAACGAAAACTTTATTAAATGTAGTTTTTGAGTAAGTAGAAATTCAGTCGCTTAAAATGAAATAGTAACGAATGTGTGGGACGAAACATTTATTAAATACTGGGTTTAGATAATCTTCAATGCAATTAATTTAAATAATTTATGCCTGTTTTACAGGCGATTTTTAAGTCATCTAATCTATTAAACTCTATAAGCTTTATTTAATATTTTGAATCCTTAAAGCATGCTCATATATATCACTCAAAAAATCCTTTTTTCCTGAAACAAAGCAGCATTGGGGGAAAAATTATGCATTTTTTTTAGGAACTTAAATCCTAGTACTAACTTTCGGAACCAATTATTAAATTAAATGTATGCGCTGGTTACCGAAAATCCAAGGAAATAATTGAAAAATAGCGAAAACTTTTCAAAAATACACTTATCTGTAGAAAAATAAATATTATGATAAGTGGCAAACGAAACCAGAATATGCAAATTATTAGGTTTACCAATGGAATACTATATTGGTTAAGAGTATATAAGGACATATCTAAAAGTAAACCTGTAAGTTTTACTGTGATAAGAAATCTGGAAAATTCAATTCGTAACAATTCCCGGACATCATTTGCAACAAGAATTAAAGTTGAGAACTACTAAAGTAATAATGGTAAGATGGTGTGAAATAAAAATGGCAGATGTCTGAATATGTTTTTCTGCTATTCATACAGTTTAAATACTATTTCCAACAATAGATTTTAGAGCCATGAGTTTCAGCCAAATGCATGTATATCTTAATTAAAAGAATATTGTCATGTTTTGAAATGATCACGTAGTACAGAAATGCAATTTTATTTAAATTCAAATACTCTGTTGCTGTAAACAGAATTATCAATCATCAACAATTAGGCGTAAGAGTTTTCACGAAAGTGAAAACTCTGTGTGGCTAAGCTTCAGAGTTTACACGTAAATATTTCCCTTGAGCAATTGATTAATATTTGAGATTTGATAGTATCTAAATTAGAAAATTCCAGTCATAAGTAAGAAAGTGTTGGAACCCCAAAGGATTCATTAACATAAAAAAATCAACTCTAATGACACGAAAAGAATTGCAGACAATATGACTCATATTAATATGAATGATAAATGAGTATCTAAGAGCGAAATAGGAACATACTTGCATAGTTTTGATGCAAAAACTAGTTATAATATTAGACACTAAGCAACAGCTTTCTGGTTTGTTGTCATCTACTTTCTCAAGGAACACTATAGTTCTCCCCCTTAAGTGCAAAAAGCGTAAAGAGCTTTTCCTTCGCATATCAAATATTGAAAGGTTGAATCATCCATATGGAAAATCAACGTACCATTCATTAGCGTTGAGGCTCTGACGAAGATGTTAGTAGAATTTGAGTATTTGATGAACCTTCACTGACTATAAAATGAAGTGTAATCTATACATCCTATGCAACTCAAAGAGATGATCAATGTTTTATGGTCGGTATTGTGTGAAACAGTGTGTGTTTAAGTCTGGCAACAATTATTGCCGAGTCCATTTCATTTCTGTAAGCAACGGGGAAATGCTTGTTTTTTATATTGCTTTCTTGCAAAGGATCACCGCAAAGACAGGTTAAATGTGATTTTACAGGTTATTCAAGGAGAAAATATGTGTGGAAGATTACTGTGTGGGATGCTCAAAATAGTGTGGCCTGCAGTGACATACATTTGTACAGGTGACCACTAGCACATGAAGATGGCATTTTTAGACATTTTGATTGAGATGACTGAAAGAAATGTGCAGATAGTTTTAAAATAATGAAAATCTTAGAAGTACAATTTGGAGGCCTTTTGTCTACTTCAAGAATTTGTGGTATTTCAAAGCTTACATCAGTAAACAATTGAAATTTTCAAAGACAGCACTACATATTGGATGGTATGTTTTGTGAATTCAACGAATATTTGTGATATTATACAGATTTGAACATTTGTGTTCTTTTATCTAACGTTGTAGTCTATAGCAACTCAAATCTCAAAATCTAGTTGTGGAGAAATTCGCAAAAGATTCTCTCTGAAGACATGTACCGGTTAGCATTTGCCAGTGAAATGTCTGTTGATGCAATTGAAAAGGTATAAGGAACTTACAGAATCTCGTAGAAGTTCAAGATTTCAAATATCTGAGATTGAAAAAGGGGCTATTGCCTTAAACCTTTGATATGATGGGATAACTCCAATTTTTGGCACTGTATGCACATACAATTTCTATTGGAAACTTCTTTCAAAATCAATCGGTTTATTTAGCATTTAAAAATATGGTTTTGATGCACAGGAAAAAATTGTGCATAAATGTAAAAACAGTTTTAAGAAATTTCTGCAACACGCATAATTTTGCAGCATTTTAAAATTTTATCAATTCCACATGATCTTTCGCAAATTAATATTTTGTTCACCATTTGCTTTTTAATTTTAAATTAGTTTTTTTGTGCTACTATTATAGAAATATTAAAGTGTTCGTTGCAAATAAGAATTTTTGTCGTTCTTTATTAAAGTTACATATTATACAAACCTTTTTTAGCAATTCATTCAATTTTTTAATATTCATTAAAGTAATTATAAGAAATTTTATATTTTTATGGTTTTCTAAATACATTGAAGCCACACTATTTTAAAATACGGAAATCTTAGAAATTTCCTTTTAATACAATGTTTTGTCATTCAAGCAATATTTCGAATTTATAAAAGTAGTGTTAAAGCCTTTCTGTACTTAGAATAACCTTAGATATTATTAAATTCTAATAAACAAATTTGAATAATTTATATCCGTGTTCATAAAATCACGAAAGTATCTTAGACACTGATTCATACTTGTTAAACCTTGACTAAGACATCTATGAAAGGCAAACATATTTTTGAATCTTAACTGGTCTACATAAAACCACCTCCTGTCCAATATTTAGAAGAAATTTGAAGATTATTCATTTCGGAGATATTGGATTTCTTTTATTATTTCCTTTTTCAGAAAAAAATCCTTTTATATTTATAAATAATGAGAAAAAATTCGAAATTATATATTTTCATTGTAAAAAAATAAAGGAACCTATCAAAATAGTATAAACTACAACATTTCACCTCCAAATTCTGTATAAAATTTAAACACGTAATTAAATTTTGAAGGAAAATTAAATTTAATTAATTTTTCTTGAAAATGAAATTATTTGTTAAATGTTATCCCATTCAACATCTTTAGCCTTATGATAGGTAGCAAAAACAAAAGGCTTATTTTGTTTCAAATTTGAGAAACAAAGAATAGTACCACTAAGACATTGTCCATGACCTTATAGGGAAAATAATGAAAGATAATGAGAACCTTATAATGAAAGATAACGAAAAACACAGCTAAAATATAAACTATTCTATATGGTATACCGTAATCCATTCATCCATGATTGTGTGTGAAAGCTAAAAATAATGGTTTCGGCACGGAACTTATTCAGAAAGGGAAATTTCTGAAATAACAAGCTGAATAAATGTGAGACAACAGAAATGTTTGTATTAGTCTTAATCTACTTAAGGATCATCTTTGTTCAGAATCCAACGAGCTATATCTTCTTTTATACTAGTCGTTGACTCCTTAAGTGTTTCAAGATATTTCTATGAGCGGACTTTAATTCATATAACTCTGTAAGGCTCATGCTTTTGACTATCCTTTATTGATCTAGTATTCTTCAGTTGCGTCATTGAGGATGATGGTAGCTTCCAAAAAATAATAAGTAAGTTTGTAAGGATACTTATCTGATTTATGAGAAACACAATTAGATAAATATCGCATATGTTTATTATATATTCGGTTTGACAAGTTAGTTCAGTTGTTGTTACAACAATATACACATGATTGTGTAGAATGCTTCATCCTACAACAGCAGGCTGTTCTAGTCATCCTGCATATAAATATACCAAAAAAGAAGTTTATTTCCTTCTTAGACTAGCGGTACGCCTTTTCATGATACTTTTATAATGGTGCCAGTTTTCAATTTGATAATATCAAGCCTCATAGTGATGGCAAGTCAATAAATGACATCGGTATTGCTAATAATGTTCCTTATCCCTTTAACCCTGTATCATCAGACCATCAAAAAAGTTAAATGCATGGAGCTCTACTAGATAAAGATAACTGAATATTTACAGGCTTTTCAATCAATTTTTGAATGCATGGTATTATGCATAACAGGATGACCACAGCAATTTATAATGGTCTTATATATAGAAGCATGTATCACTGTCACGAATAACTTCACCATTACTTTATTATACACTTTCAATTTTTAATAAGTATTTTTAAATCAATTTTTTTAAAGAAGTACAATAAATGATAATATAGTTATATTTTCAAAAGAGACAGACACTTTAAAAAAGAATAACAAGAAGAAAAAGATTCGGCATTATAAGTATTCTCATCTTAAAAAAATTCTTAATGGTATAGTATGCTAATTAAAGAGAACACTATTTCTTTATACATTTATTATCATCTGGAATAAGCTCATTCGACAAGTTAATAAATTGGAATTATTTTTTTAGACTAAATAGAAGGATTTTAATGAAAGACATTTTTGTATTTTTATAAAAGTTTTATAAAATATTTATTAAAATATACATAAATGAATGCTTTTACTTTCATACAGCATTTTCAGCAAATATTATTTTACAGTTGTATAATTTAGAACAACGCACTATTTATGGAATCTGAAGAGAAAGCATTTCATAAAATATTTTCTTCTGAAAATGAACTCAAATAGAGGAAGATGTTTTTAACAATTTTTGTCTATCTGAGTCATATAATAACAAAACAGTAAATTCATACAAACTTGACTTGTAATTAAGCTAGTATAATCTTTAAAATATGAATGTAAACAATATTAAAACTCTTTTAAACGTTCTAAAAGTTTATAAAATAAATACAGTTATTTTATGAGAATATGGGAGGAATTCGATTTCATAATTTTATGAGTTTGATATTAAATTTTTAAAATTCAAAATTTTGTGTAATTTTTCATTTTACATTTGCATGAAGAACCTACATTATAAATAACTACAATCAACATTATAAGTAACTACAATCAACAATCACACACACACACACACACACACACACACACACACACACACACACA
>JAPDSC010063181.1:0-14756 GCA_026290005.1 Latrodectus geometricus | reverse complement strand
TAATTCTGCAAGTTCTTAATACTCCATATTTGATATATCATACAAATCTACTAACATTGGTTGCATCATCCATGTTGGAAAATCAATTTGTTTCAAATCAGAAAATCTTTCTTTTAAATCAGCTGATAGAATATTCAGATGATTGACAATAACAAGTAATGCGGTATCAGTTACTTCGCATTTTTGGAGCCAATGAAACTGTTGAAAGTTTTTGTTGTTAATATTTTTCTGACATAACTCTACATGAGTATTGAAACCAAATATCTTCGCTTTTGCTTCGACAAGAGTTTTATTTGTTCCTTGAAGTTGCTTATTTAATTTATTTAGTTTTTCAAAGATATCGGCTAAATAACTCACAAATGCTTTACCATCGATTGTTAATAGATACTTCATTTCAGGTTTGTCACTTAAAAAATCACTAAGAGTATCAAATAGTTCCATAAATCTTTTCAAGCAGTTCTCTTTAGATAGCCATCTTACTTCAGTATGAAGTAAAAGTCTAACATAATCTTCATTTGGTTTTTCACAAAATAGCTTGAAGAGCCGTTCACATTTGGCATTAGCTTTAATAGTATTAACATACTTTATAACTGAATGTAGTACTTCATTTAGAACAGGCGATATGTTTTCAGCTACCAAGTTTTCCCCATGAATAACACAATGCACAAGAATCATTTCTGGATTCACATCTTTCATCAATTTTAAGCAGCCAATTTTCTTGCCCATCATATTAGGAGCACCATCTGCAGCACAAGATGTTATATTTTTCATTGGTATATTATTGACATCTAAGTAGTTTTTTAGAATATTATATATATCTTTGGAAGTAGTGATGGTTTCTAATCTTTTACAGAACAACATTTCTTCAGCAAAATGTCCTTTATCAATATATCTTACGTAAGATATCAATACTGCCTCACTGTCTCTCAAAGTTGATTCATCCATTTGCACTGAGAAATTTTTAGTTTTCAATTTTTCAACAAGTTGTTTTTCAACATCTTCACTTATTTCGTCTATTCTTCTGCTAACAGTATTGTTACTGAGTGGCATAGCTTTTACATCTTTGTCATCTTTTTCAAGAACCGTTTTAAGAAATGCTGATATAGATGGTTTTATTAAATTCTCTCCTATAGTATGGATTTTTTCCAGTTTTAGCGATGAATAAATAAATTTTATAACTAGCCTCAAGAACACGATTATTAGTTGAAGTATGAGCAGTTAATAGATTTTAATGTTGTTCTCTTTTTAAAATTTTTCTTTAAAGTATTAAAGTAATTCAAATCTGAATAAATATGAGCACTATGTTTCGCCTTTAAATGCGCCTCAAAACGACCTCGTTTCATTGATTCGTTAGTCAAGCATTGCTGGCATAAAAGACAAAAAGGAATCCGCTCATCGTGGACAGCGGGTATGAACCCAATACTCTAATCTTAATTTCAAATATTCCTCCGAATATTGACTAGTTTTTTTCTTGCTTGCACCACTCATTTTACTATGGGGGCTATAAGAAATAAATATAAGATCAATTAAAAACTAAAATTAAAGTATGTGTTAAAATTAATTTAATGTGACAGAGTAAAAGTATACTAAAAAATACATATTTATTTAAATGTATATAACACATTTACTACACTGCCACCGCAAAATAATATATTTTTTCCATTTGACAAAATTTTCTGGAAAGTTATGTTTCTAAAATAAATAAAAATAAAATCAAATACTTACGAATTTTATCTATACAATTTATATATTTATTAAATAACCGAGTTTTTGCAACAGTTTTGACGGACACTTATTTCAAATTAACACCAACTGAATTCTGTGAACACTACATACATTGCGATGGACCATTCAAGTGCGAAAAACTGCGTTGTTTACCGAGATTTTAAAACGTCCGAGATTCCCCGTGGAGCCTGCCGTCTGCCACAGGGAAGTTAACTTGACGACGCCAAACACCCAGTTGATATTTTCGTCTCGTCAAGCGAAATTATACCCAATAATTATTTAACGTGATTACTTAAGAATTTGCTTTTTTCGTTAAATTTGGCATTGCATTTAAATGGCCCGAAGCGAAAGGGTTAAACTCGTCTCGAGTACATTTTCGGATTGCCCCCCTGTGGGGCATGGGTCCCACGTTGGGAAACACTGTACTAGCCAGATGTTTTTTTTTTATTTACTAGAAAAATCATCTGCCTATTTATAAGAAGACAGAACTTTCCCTCCAAATTTAAAATTCTGGAATGTGTTTTTAAAAATACTGATATTATTATTTATGCATTTATAAACTTATTTTTTTAAATACGTTTGATCTTTTTTTTTATTAAAAATAGTCATTTTTTTATTTTATAATCATATGGCATATGATTTAGTATCTTGATGATTATGACTTTGATAACGTAAATAAAATTTATACCATGTTAAAAGAAACGATATAATTAAAAAGTTTATTTAATTCAAGATATTGTATGGTTACAAATTAATTGTATGAATCCTACTTTTTTAATGTAAACACATATGATGTGATAAGTTGAAAAGGATCTAATATAGGATAAATGTTTATTATTTGCTAAATGATGTCAAGTATAAAAATTTTCAGGAATTTAATGATTATAAACTTGGTTTTAAGTTAATAATTTTTGAAATTATATTTCATTGAAAAACTTATAGAAATTTATATAAAGCTCTATAAATTAATGTAATGTATGTGGATTTTAAATCATTTTTTTCAAGTGAAGTATTTTCATAGTATTAAGCACAATTAATGTATACTTGTTAATTTCATCCTAGTATTGAGGAGTGATAGGAAGTATAAGTATGCATACTTTTTAAATTTCTAAGGTTGCTTATATTTTGATCAGTTAAAATATTTAATAATATATATAATATCTTGCCAAATATGTATACTTTTGGAATACTATATGTCAGTGTGTAGGTATATGCACACTGGCCATTAAAATTGCTACACCAAGAAAGTGATATCCTACAGACGTGAAATTTATACGAAAGGCAGTGTGATATGCAAATGATTAGCTTTTCAGCGCATTCAGAGAAAGCAGGCGCCAGTAACGACACCTACATTGTGTTTAAATGAGGAAATTGTTCAGCCGGTTCCTCATATACAAATTGCATTTGAACGTTGTTTCCTGGTGAAAAGTAGTTGTGATGCCTCGTGTAAGAAGGAGAATTGCGTACCTGCACGTTACTGACTTTGACAAAGGTCGAATTGTAGCGTATCGGGATTGCGGTTTATCTTATCGCACTATTGCTGCTCGCGTCAGTCGAGATCCAATGACTGTTAGCAGAATATGGAATCGATGGGTTCAGGACGGTAATACGGAACGCCATGCGGGATCTCAACGGCCACCTATCACTAGCAGCCGAGAAGACAGGCATATTATCCGCATGGCCGTAATGGATCGTGCAACCACGTCACGAGCCGTGAGTCAAGAAAGGGGTCGTTTAGAAGACAACAAGTGTCTGCACGAACAGTTCGACGACGTTTGCAGCAGCATGGATTCTCAGCTCGGAGACCATGGCTGCGGCTTCCCTTGACGCTGCCCCCTCAGGGGGTTTACTTTCTTTAAAGTAAACACGGGTTTCACAATCCCGAGGTACCCCAGTGATCTGTCCTCTACTTTCATTTCTTCTCCTATTCTTCCTTGCTTTTTCGTTCTTTTCTCCCTCATTGTGGTTGTCTTGTACGAGGTTGAGGGCTCCCCTTGAGCAGCTATCGCCGCCCTGTTGCTAATAGCTTCTCCTGGGGACTAAATCGAGCAGCAAATGATATGTGAGCAGAAATATTTTGTCATTAAAAGAACTGAGGGCAATTTTGATAACGTTTCTCCTTTCTTAATTAATAAAAGTCTTATTGCTACAGTTAGAAATATCAAAAATGTTCGCAAGATGAAATCCGGTGATCTCGTGATAGAAGTTTCATCAGTTAAACAGGCCGAAACCATTCTAAAACTGAAATGTCTTGGTAACATTGATGTTATAGTATCTGCCCATACTAGGTTAAATTCTACACTAGGAGTGATTTCAGCTGATGATTTGTTCAATGTTTTAGAGGAGGAAATTTTAAGTAATCTCGTTGGTCAAAAAGTTTGTCATGTACAAAGCATTACAGTTAGGAGAGAAGGTACAATTATGAAAACTAAACACCTCATACTCACATTTGCAACACCTACACTACCTCAGTCTATTAAAGCTGGTTACCTAAATTGTAGTATTCGACCATATATCCGAAACCCTTTGCGTTGCTTTAAGTTTCAACGCTTTGGACTTGGGAAAAATACTTGTAGGGGAACCTTAACTTGTACTAGATGTGCTTCTGTTGGACATGACAGCAATACATGTCAATTAGCAGAAAAACGTGTCTGCAGTGGTGAACATCCCTCTTACTCCCGGTTGTGCCCAAAATGGATATTAGAAAAGGAAATTAAACTTTAAAAATAAAACAAAATTTATCTTACCCCGAAGAAAGGCGAGTAGTGTCATCCCGTACCCCTCAATAAGGTATTAGTTATTCACAAGCTGTCAAAAAAGTTATGAAATCCTGTGGTACCCAAACACATTGCGTAAGTCTTCCAATTCCAAAACTATCCTCAAATATTTTTAATACCAATATTTCTCCCATTCTAAAACATATTTCTCCAAAGTCTCTCGCAAAATCAAAATACCAAAGATCCCAAAAATTTAAGCATGCAAAAGAGGCCCGCAAGTCACCTTTTATAAGTAAAAGAACTATAACTTCTTCCAAAAAAGGTGCTGTGAAGTTAGATCCTTCAGATGATGAAACACTCCAAAGTGAAGATTCATCTGAATCCCAGATGGCTTGTTCCGAGGCCGGAACATCTAATTTTATTTAATGGTATCCTTCTTATCTTGCAACTGTCGTGGTTTTCGCACTCATATAGAAGATATCAAAACCATTATTAATATTTATAATCCAGTGTGTTTTGCCATTCAGGAAACATTCTTGAAACCTCAGTGTTGTTTTAAATTGCGTGGTTATAACTGTGTGAGAAAAGATGTTACTCCTGATGCCGTATCTGGAGGTGTATGCATCCTTGTGTCTTGTAGCTTCCCTAGTTCTATCCAGCCCCTCAACACATCACTACAAGCTGTTGCAGTACGCGTACATACAACATCTCTCATTACTATTTGTAGCCTTTAACTGCATCCCCACACTGTTTTTCATGAAAGTGATTTGAACAATCTATTGGATCAGCTACATACACCCTTTATACTGCTTGGCGATTTTAATGGGCATAGCACCTTATGGGGTAGTGATAATACAAATTTTCGTGGTCGCATAATTGAAAAGTTCATTTCGAATAACAGTATTTGTCTCTTAAATTCCACAGAAATAACTTATTTCCACCAACCCTCTAGAACTTTCCATTCATTAGATTTGGCTATTTGTTCACCAGTACTTTTACCTTTATTAAATTTTAGAGTTGAAAATGATTTATATAACAGTGATCATTTTCCTCTAATTGTAACTCAAACTAGTATAACTAGGACCACAAGTCTTCCACTCTTATTCTTATTATCGTGCAGATTGGCCACACTATTCCCAATCAGCTGTGATTACTGACAGCATAGTTCAAAGTGAGGACATTGATAATGCTGTGCAAAAAGTTACTAATGCACTTCTAGATGCAGCCGAAAGCACGATTCCCAAGGGCTCCCCAGTTCCACACAAACAGCATAAACCATGGTGGAACAATGAGTGTCAAGTGTCATACAAGAAAAAGGTTGTGGTCTATTTTTCGTAGGAGTCCCACTATAGAAAACCTTGTAGCTTTCAAAAAATCTAAAGCTTTAGCTCGTCGAGTACGAAGAAATAGTCAAAAAGAATCTTGGATAAGATATGTCTCTTCCATCACATCATCAACTTCCAGCAAACAGTTGTGGAAGAAAGTTAAAGCAACTTCTGATCAAGATTTCTCTATCCCAATATTACAAAGAGGAGCTGTAACATACTTTTCTCCATATCATATTGTGAATCTTTTAGGTGAGGCTTTTGCAAGGATATCTATTCCAGCCTCTTATGATCCTAAATTTCTCAGGATTATATTCCAATATTGAAACCGGGGAAAGATCCAACTGATCCTCAGAACTACCGTCCAATTTCTCTCACAAGTTGTCTCGCTAAAACTTTTGAGCGTATGGTGGACGCCCGCCTTGTTTATGTACTTGAAGACAATCAGTATATATCGCTTTATCAGAGTGGATTCCGTAAAGGTAGATCCACTCTTGATAATATTGCATACCTAGAAACACAAATTAGGAATGCCTTTGTGCGGAGACATCATTTGGTGTCTATTTTTTTTGACATAGAAAAGGCCTATGATAGGACATGGCGTTATGGAGTTCTTCGCACTTTATTTAATTTTAACTTCAGAGGAAATTTACCAATTTTTATTCAGAATTTTTTATATCCTCGTATTTTTAATGTCCGTATAGGATCTGTTTTTCCAATCCATTTATCCAATCAGAAGGGGTTCCTCAGGGAAGTGTCTTAAGTGTTACTATTTTTAATATTTGCATCAGCAATATTCTTCATGTATTACAACCATCTATTCGTGGAACATTATATGTTGATGATCTCCAAATCTCCTGCCAAGGTTCCAATATGCAACTTATTGAACGACAGTTACAAACTGCAGTCAATAATCTTGTTGCTTGGTGTAATGATAATGGGCACTCTTTATCTCCTTCCAAAAGTAAATGTATCCATTTTTGCAGAAAAACTGGACCTCATCCTGATCAAGAAATTAAGATATCAGATACAATTATTCCTGTGGTTAATCAAGTAACATTTCTTGGGCTAATGTTTGATAAAAAATTGACTTTCCTATCACATATCTTAGATTTGCGTTAGAGGTGTGAAAGGTCACTAAATATTCTCAAAGTATTCTCTCATACCTCTTGGGATGTAGATCGTAAAGCTTTACTACGTGTATATCAATCGGTTATTTTATCCCGAATTGACTATGGTAGTGGAATTTATGGATCAACTAGGTCATGTGTGTTACGCAAATTAGACCCTGTACATCATTCAGCTTTGCGAATCTGTTCTGGAGCATTCCGGACTTCTCCTAATTCCTGTAACCAATTCCCACTTGATCTGAGACGTAAGCAATTATTTCTAAATTATTATTTTAAAATGTTATCAGCATCACAACACCTTTTGAGATCTATGATTGTCTGCCCCTCTCTAAGGATTTATAATGCACGACCACATAATATTGTACCATTCTATGAACGTACAAACTCTTTTGTATCTTCATCTGATTTCCCCAATATGCAAATCCAAATTACAGACTCTCTGAAATTTCCACCTTGGATCACCCCTAGTGTTAATATAATCTATCCCTTTGCCGGATACAGTAAATCAGCAACAGCTCCTCTTATTTTGCAACAAATGTTCTTAGACATCAATATCAATTTTCCTCCTACATTCCGGTTTACACTGATGGTTCAAAATCAAGTGATCACGTTGGTTGTGGTATTGTTATTGGAAATAAATTTTTCATATATAAACTTCATACATCATGCTCTGTTTACACAGCTGAAGCTGTTGCAATTTTACGTGCTCTAGAACTTATACAACCCAACTTTCATCGAAAATACTGTATCTATACAGATAGCATGAGTGTGATCATGCATTTAGACAATTTTAACGACAAATGTCATCCAGTTATTGTGGAAATATTAGATATTTTAAATACATTGAAGAGTAAAGGATTTGATGTTGTGTTTTGTTGGGTTCCTAGTCATGTTGGCATTGCTGGGAATGAGCTTGCTGATACTGCTGCTAAAAATGCCACTGACCCTTTACATAAAGCATTATTATTTTTTGACATTAAACAAATTGTCAAAGACTTTATTTCCTCCCACTGGCAAAAAACTTGGGATTTGCAGATAAACAACAAATTACATAATCTATCTCCTCAGACTCTTCCATTTCCAGTTGTTCCTATACGAAGAGTTGATGTAGAACTTACACGCCTTCGCATTGGACGTACTCGATTTACGCACAAGCATTTATTCTTGTCTCAGAGTGCTCCGATTTGTGACATGTGTAATGTACCGTATACAGTACATCACATTTTAATTCTTTGTCCTAACTTAAATGATTTACGCTTCGTATTTTTTAACAGAACAAATTTAATTTTATCAGATTTAATTGGATCTAAACCACAGAAATTTGTTTGCATTTTTACGTGCAGTAGGGTTTTTAAATTCTATTTAAATTTTTATCCACTTTAATCTTTTACATAAACTTTTATTAAATTTTTTATATCCTTCATCTTATATATTTATTTGACTAGTCTCTTATTATTGAGTCTCTTGTTTTAAACATTGTTCGGTGCAGAAATGTCCAGTATTGGACCTTGCACCAGTAAACCACACAAAACCTCAAACCTTGACGCTGCGTCATAGACAAGAGCGCCTTCAATGGTGTGATCAACGATGGACCTGGGCACACGAATGGCGAGACATCATCTTTTCAAATGAATCCTTTGAACAGTGCATGTTAAATTTCTGGTGTGTTACGACCCGTGGCTTTACCCTTTATTCGAGCCCTGCGAAACCCTACGTTTCAGCAGGATAATGCCCGACCGCATGTTGCCGGTATTGTACGGACCTTCCTCGATACGGAACATGTTCGGCTTTAGCCCCGGCCAGCACGTTCTCCAGATCTTTCACTAATAGAAAACGTCTGGTTAATGGTTGCCGAGCGACTGGCTCGTCATTAAACGTCAGTCACTACGGTTGGTGAACTGTGGCATTGTGTTGAAGCTGCATGGGCATCTGTTCCTGTACATGCAATCCAATCTCTGTTTGACTCAATGCGCAGGCGTATAACTGCTGTTATTACTGCCAGAGGTGGTTGTTCTGGGTACGGATTTCTCAGGATCTATCCAGCCAAATTGTTTGAACATTTAATCTTGTGTTATTTCTAGTATAATATATTTGTCCACTAAATATCATTTTGTTATCTGCAATTTTTCCTGGTGTAGCAATTTTAATGACCAGTATTCGTTAAAGAAATGAATTATTGGTAAAATATCCATTCAGATTTAAATCCTTGATTCAAAACATGAAAATATAGTTATGGCTTAATGGTTTTGAAAATATTAAATTATGTTTTTGCAAACAAGAAATTTTATTTTTTAAATTTAGATAAATAATAAATTTATTAAATATTTCCGAGAACTAGAGGAAAAAATAAGACTGCTAATTTAAAGATAGAATTTCTTTCGGATATGAATTCCTATGTTGGAAAAATTTTAGCATTAATTTTCAGTAAATAGAATTTCCAGCTTCCATCTGCTCTTTTCAAAGATGTTCTTAGAAATGTTACTATTTTGATATACTCTGAGTAAATTTGCTCAACTTTATAGTTAATTAATAACTTTATGAAATATCCGTTGTTTTGATGTACTTTTAAATGTATATTAGTATGATGCAACAATTTTATCGATTCTGCTTCTTAATTAACTTATCAAAATCTTAAAATTAATCTAATGCTTATGAAACAAAAGGTTATTTTTTACTAGAAATAAAATTCGATTATTTATAAATTTGCAGAACTATATTAAAAAACAAATTCATCAGTTATTATAATATTTTGTAAGTTATTGCTTCAAAACATTTCTTGATATTTTGAACATTCCTTTGTAGTTCAAGCTTATTTAAAATAATTGATTTCAATCTTCGATAAAGCAAATTTATAATGAAACCCCAAGTAATTAAATTTAGATGTGAAACATTTTAACACATACTGCATTTAACTGTATTTGCGTTGCTATAAATGTCTTATAAATTACAAAAGCTTATAATTTTAAGTCTAGAAAATTTATTGTTAATTTTTTGAACTTATAATTTATAAGTCTAATCAGGATAAGACAGGTTTATTTAGATTGGATGTAATGGGTTATTTGGAACTATCTATATGTGAATTTAGAATGTTAACTATATGTGCTTTATATTACAGAGTTTCTTAATGCTACGACACTTGAGCTGCACTCCACGGGGTCACTGCGAATACAGACCCGTGCGCTCACGCGACGACACTTGAGCTGCACTCCACGGGGTCACTGCGAATACAGACCTGTGCGCTCACGCAAAGACACTTGAGCTACACTCCACGGGGTCACTGATGTGAAATCAGACCTGTGAGCTCATGCTTAAAAGTCAACGCAACTCTCTGTAAGGTTCCTTTATAGAGAGTTGCATTAATTCAAACCTTAATTGAGCATAGCCATATATTATATATTTCTTGGATTTTCTTATTGTTTTTTGTATGCTTTACATCTGAGTTTTAAATGTTAACTATGTTATCATGCCAGATATTTGAGCATTTGCATGCTTATATAGCACACAGTTATGTTTCCTTTAGTAATCTTTTATATCTTTTCTTCTGTTCTTTTCTTTAATTTTTGAAAATCTAATTCGGTTTGCATAAATATTAATTATTTCAATGTATAGTGCCTTAGTCTCTATTTTGAAAATATTCGCAAAAATCTTTCTAATCTTCTTCAAGACTCTTAATTATGTATTTATTTCGTTGTTTCTTTACATCGTTTTAAATTCATTTTTTTTATTTTTATAATTGGTATTATTGCTGTGACTGTGTGTCTATAGTTACGCATGCATTTGGTCCAGTTATAAGAATTTGTTTAATTTTTATATATTAGTTTGGGAGAAAAAGAAATCCATTATTTTTACGTGAACTTTATATGTAACTTTTATGTAACTTCTTTTGGATTCGCTTTGTAAAAAGGCTTAAAACAGCTTTCATGTAAATTTTTAGGTCTTGCGCGTTACGACTCCTGACATGCGGTTAAATTCGATCATTTTTGATATTTTATAGACATTTTCGACGATGCTGTATCCACATGCGAGGTGCATCTCTAACATAAAAAATACCCGAACGGAATCTACGAAACAAAAATTGTACGTAATTGATTGTTACAGTCTTATATAGGACGATAAACACCTTTCACAATTTTAGCCACCCGGCTATCTTTTTCGCCATTACAAGAGAAAAACGAAAATGTACCGAATTTTCTGTTTGTTGTCTTCCATTTTTAAAACCTTGTACTCGTAACTGATGAATCAAACAAAAAACCGCAAGAGGATATTTTAGTGTCAAATGTCACCTTTCCAACGAGCATAAATCTGAAATTGTTTGATAGATACCTCACGAGATATAGATCACTACAGACGTCTACCGAAAAAATAATGGATTACTTTTTCCCCAAACTAATATGATTATATTAATGGAAATTCTTTTCTCTTAATTTTAATATAAAAAAATGTTTTTTTTTAAAGTCCCAAAAAGATTGCTCAAAAGTGAAATTATCCATTAAAATTTTATTATTTTATGAATGTGAGAATATTCGCTTAGTTCAAGTTTTATCACATGCAATAGAAAATTCCTAAAAATCAATATTCTATAAAAGTAATGTTTTCGAAAATTTTGCGTTTCTTCCGTTTTGTATTACTTAAGAACATGTATTGCATATAAGTTTTATAACCACTTAAAAAGCCATACTATTCAATTCACATATAATTGCAGATTTAAATATAATAATGGAAAAAAGTGAATATTTTAAGAAGGACTAAGGAATCGGGAATGATTTATTTAATCTTTTTTATTACAACTGTCACTGAACGTATAGAGAAAGATGTGAATCGGAGTTGTTTAAATTAGAATGTCAGAAATCAGAAGCGGAAGAAGTATCATTGGAATTAGAAAAAAAACTTAACTTGAGTTTGTTTAGAGTTCAGTTAGAAATGACGAGAATTCAGGCGAAGAATAATGCTTTAATCATTGAAGGGAAAGGAAATAATGAATTCCACTGATGATTTCAGAAACGAGTTCGTAAACGACCTTCCTTACATTTTCCCTTTTTTATTTCTTTCAAAACTACTCAACTAGTCTTACTTGGGTGTCTCTCTCTTTTTTTTTTTTTTTTTTTTTTTTGTTTCCAGGATCGAATGGTTTTTTCCCCCCACAAAATTCGCTTTCATATATTTCTAGAGTAATTCATTTTTCATCCTTCACAGTACCCATCCTCTGGCTTTAAAGTAATCATTGCAATACAATTGGGCATTCTAGCACGTTAATCCGCTTCAGATTCGAACACCTGACTGGAATGGGTCACATGTACGCCATACCCATGAAAACACAGGGCCTGTCTAGAATAATCTGTGTCTCAAAGGAACGTAGTGAGCATTCTGAATTTCTAATACAGTCGTTATTTTATAAGTGTTGTTACTGATGGCATTTGGCAACGCCAAGCCCGCCCGTCTAGAGACTAGGCGAATGCAGTCAGAGAGAGAGAGTGGCTTCCGTTTTTGAATAAAGCTCTCTTATACGAAGGTGGAAGTACGACTTTGGCTCATAGATGGCAGCACCATCTCAATCTTCCAATTTTAGAGATTGAAACCAATGAAGACTCATAGCCTGGCTCCAACTATCTCCAGAGGTATTAATTTGTAATAGAAACATGGAGAACATTGCTACCCGACATATTTTACGTGCCGTTAGTGAACACGACGGATCTTCGGCAAAGCCGGGATTCGAACTCAATACCTTTTGGTAACGAGAACGAAGCCCTAACCAACCAGGCCTCCGTGGCCTATTATTTATAAGTAAATAACTTATTACAAGTTGTGTCAACTTTCTAGATATACTTTATCTTTCATCGGAGGATAAAGTATACTATGATTTTTAATTATCATTACTTTCAACTGTTTTACATTACAATGGGTAATAGCTCCTCTTATTAAAAAATCGTAAAGAAAGAAATTAAGCTTACTTTGAGGCAAAAAAATTATCATTCCTTTCCTTAATTTTTCACTCCGTAAAATTCCCACTTAGCACTTTTTATATAGATTTTTCACGATATAAAGAACAATATACTTAATACACTTTTCATTAGTTTTTGTAATATTTTAATTACTACGGTAAAAATATTTAAAATTTATAAGTAAATATGATATCAATGAAATCTTTAAATATGAAAAAAAAGTGATAACTAAGCCACATATCAAATAATAATTATTTTGATTTGCATATCTAAAATTTTAAGCATAATTCTTATTGTCTAATATAAACAAATTTTTATTAATTAACTGATTTTTAATTATTAAACTAAACTGTGGGGCATGACAGCCCATTGAAGAATCAAGGCCTATAATAACCATATCTATTTTCTTGACCGAAGGCTTTGGCGTGAGAAGCATATGTTCCCGTTAGGCGATCAGCCTAACTCGCAACTCCCATTCCATTAGTTTCCAAGTGTGATAGTTATGCAGTTTTATCGATTGGAAGGGATGAAAGGCTGAGTCGACTTCACAATCTGAATATTTTATTTAACATAACAAAAACTTATAATAGGTTTGGAACTTTCTCCTATCACCAAGCGCCTCGCAATTTTAAACCACGGTCAGGTGAGGAGATTATACCTGGTCTAGCAGCCACTTTTCACATCCACACTATGCCAGTGGAAAGACTTTGGACACTACAGATTAGCGTGGACACGTCCGCAATTCATGGAACTCCAGCAACCCAGTTAGGGAGAATGTGGTCACCCTCTCAAACACTCCGTGGCAATTGATGCTTCATTTTAGTGATCTTAACGGAAAGTAGTGTGAATCTACTGAGCCACTGAAGCTCCACTGTCGAGATTTACAGGAACACCTGGAGCAAGATGAAAAGAACCAGTAGAAGATATGAAAGTTCTCAAAGTTACCAATTACAGTCGAAAAATACCTCTCTCTCTCTCTCAGGCTAAATTTTTCTCTCAAAAATGCATTACAGGTCTTTTCTTAATTTATTTGTGACTCAGCATTCACTTTAAAAAAAAATTAACTTGTATTTTTTTAATTTTATTGATTTATTGTTTTTGGCATATTTTGATTTGAGTTGATCCCTGTGATCCATGGAATAATCTATTAGCTTTAAAGTAATTATTGCTCTTCATTGATTTTCAGATGAAAAGTTATATTTCATCGTTAATTAAACCTTTGAAAATGATTTATAGCAAACCAAAATGTAAATCATGAAATGCATTAAATATACGATTTCTTCATGTGATCTCATTTGTTATTCTGGTTTAAGTATTTTGTTGTTTCTTCTTTTATTGAAACCATGAAATTATATTATTTCTTTTTCAATGACTTTTTCTTATCTAAAACTACCTATTTAATAGTTATGATTATTTAAGCTATTTTAGACCAAAACCAAGAAAAATGAATACAAAAACAAAACTATCACAATTTTTCTTTTCAACAAATTGGGACTTAATTCATTTTTAAATGAAGAGAGCATATTTTTTTTTACATATTTTATTGAAAGTCTATTCAACTATATTTCTTGACAATCAATTTAATCCATTCGGCCTTGTCAGCTGCATTTGCATACACTGTCATGGCTCCAGGTCCTGTGCACAGACCACCCATTAAGTTGCTTGTTGTAACGTAACTTGCTGCTCCAAAAACGTAGAATTTTCCACCAAGTTTACATTGTAAAGGACCTCCACTGTCACCCTATCAAATTAAAGAAATAAATGATATAATAATAAATGTGAATTTTTAAGAATAGTGGTAATTCACATACATAATGCTTAACATATATCTATAATAATATAAGCATATAGTATCAAATTATAAAAGCAGACATAGAAGACTAGATAAAAAACTCTAAAGTTGCAAAAGTTTAAAAAAAA
>JAPDSC010063171.1:4928-34639 GCA_026290005.1 Latrodectus geometricus | reverse complement strand
ATATATATATATATATATATATATATATATATATATATATAAAATCCTCCGTTAGAGATATCAAGTAATGCTAATAAATGGAGAAATTTAAGCTTATCTTTTAATATAAATTTATTCAAATTTTTGTATTGTTGAAGCGATTATTTGGTACATGGCATATTATAGCATTGGATCTGTGTAGTAAATAGCCATTAGGTCATTTTCTTTTTTGTATATCAGTTTCAACCTAATATGAGACAGCAGTGACCTGATTTGTTAAAGCTTTCGTTCTTGTCATCCAGAAGTAGTGAGCTCAAATCCAATTCCGAGGGAAGATCCGTCTTGTTTGCTTGCTCATGATGGTTGGGGCACGTTAAATATGTCACAGTCGTAATGTCATCCATCTGAAATGATACCTCTGGGAATGGTAAGTAAGGCCTGGGAGAAGCTTTTGCTTGGCTACTGATTCTGATTTACGAAGCCTACCTATTTTAAGAGCAATGATAGTACACCCATTAGGTGTTCCCTTATATGAGTTGCCGCCACTTCCCCCCTTCTAGTGCTGAAAAGAGAAAATCTCATAGCTGACGAGCATTAGAAATGAAAAAAATATTCAACCTAATATGATTTCCCTTATTTAGTAATAATTTGTAATTTTACAAAATTGTTTAGTTACAGCATAAAAGAATAACAAAAATACCTCACCTGTATTAATTTTTCAATATAAGAATCAAAGTAGTAATTTTTATAGACATGACAATAATTTTAACTTATTTAAGATGCAACAATATAATCTTAAATAATAAACAATTTATATATGTATTAGAATAATACAAAAAAGCTTGTTTTTAATTTAACAATTCAAAATAAGATCCTTTGTTGTCAATATATGAGCTACATAAAATATAGACTCACATCATGAAGACTGGTCATATTTTGGATGTCTAGGTTGGATCAATTTTGACATCTAAATATTGATTTCATGGACAACCAGATTCGTTCAATTCAACAAAGTGTAAACTATCCAAAATTTTAGCAATCTTAACCATCAATAAACCAAGATTACTCCAAGATTAATACATTTTAGGCCACGAAATTTTCTTCTAGGGATTTGATTCTGGAAAATATTTCAAACAATATATTTATATTCAAATATGATAAAAAAATAAATAATTTGGCAAAAACATCCTGAAAACAGAATTTAGTTAACGATAGGAATAAAATTTATTTTTCTATAAGAATGGTCGTTTGTTTACAAAATTCAATATCTTATTTTTATGAGTAGTAATATGAAAATAAACTTAATATTACCTTGAATGTGATATTCAAAACTTATTCATTTCTGGAAATGCTCATATTCTAGTGGAAATTCGTAGTTATTCAAATTACTGTCCTCGCGTGTTATATTTTTACACTTCAAACCAGAGACAAAAAAGAGGCGTGACATACTGCTTACATTAAAACAGTATTTTTATGGGTTCGATATTCATTATAAGTTTAATTTAACAAGTCTTTAGACATTTGCAAATCATTATAAAAATTAATGTAAATAATGATCTTAGCAATTACTTTTAAGATCTGGCTCTAAATTATTTGTATATTTTTGTTTACATTTGATTTTTTCCATGCACTTTCCACACTTCAACATTTTTGACCACACCCCTTTTCAAATACTTTTTTTAGATATTGGCAATCGGTTATATTTCAAAACCAAACAAACGCTTGTAGTTTGGCGAGGATAAATTTTTTGCTCTTTGTTTCGATTATTTAATTTTTCTTTGTAATTATTTCATAATAATTGCTTCCTCTTTTTGTGGCTTTCTTCTTTCCTTAGACACGCCCTTCTTTGTGATCACGCCTAGTACTTAGATATTTTCTCTATAGATAAGTTACGAATATACTTTTTTTTTTTTTTAATTTTAATTTTTATTTTTATTTCCAATGGCAGATTGTAGACAGTTATAGCAAAAAGTTAATTGATTAGATTTCTCAAAACGCACATATCAAATAATCTGATGCGGAATAAATTTTAATGTTCTCCAGTGATTAGAGAAACAGCCGTATGCATATTACTCTAATAAATCCAACAATTCTTTATAGAAAGATGTCACAGAAATTAAGGAATACTAAATTCAATAATCTCCAACCCTATTTAGAATTTATTCATGAATTGAAAATTTAATGTAAATTATAAAAGGTGTCATATCATTTCAGAAAAATAAAATGTATCCTTTTAATCAGAGCGTTATATTATTTACCGTTTGACACAACATTCGGCAAATAAACATAGATAAATAAATGAAAATTCAAAGTAAGATTATTTGACGAGAGCTCAGAAATAATTTGTGTCTACAGAGGTATCGTTCATATTATACAATATTGTCACCACGTGTGAGTTAAAATGCACTTAAGGGAAATCACCTTTAAAATATATTTGATGTATTGATATCAACATAATCTGTACCTTTCCAATATATCTGAAAATTCTTAATTGCTCCACTCAGTGACAGCTAGATTCTTAAATCAATGCTTTGGTACTTACACATATAAAATATTGTAATGCTAAAGCATCCTCTTTTTATCAGCGTCAAATTTACGTATGTATGATATTATAAGCAAAATAAATTTTAACAATATTTTTAATTTTAAGCCACAGACACGCACTTGATGCATGTTTTTCGCATAATTTGGGCAATAAATGTTTTACTCACAAAATACTCTAGAAAAACTTAATGAATTCCAATCGAATGAGTCATCAAGTGAAAATGATGCAATGTTTTCAAAGATATTCATAAGCTTAAACGACTTATGCCATAAGCGCATTTTCTGGAATCCATAGGAAATCACCTTAAACTATAGTTATCTATGTCTCGTAAAAATCAATGCTTCCCAAATACATTCATCTGAACAATTTCCAATTGAATGCACTGAATTATCCGATTTTTCACTCATATTGAACAACTGATTTAGTCCAAAGGAAAAAAGAAAAGATAAAATGGCTTCTGTCATCGTGAAAGGGACCAAATCAACGATAGAGAAAATGTCAAGCCATGATTTTAGTGTTTGGGAAAAATCTATCTTTCAATAGATTTTGGTTAAATGGCTAGCATCAGCGTCAAATGGTTCATGGATCTAGGACATAATCCAATTTAATTAATGGCAAATGTTTTCAGAAACCAAAAGACGCATTTCTTGTTTACTTTTGGCAAAACTTCTGCGATCACAAACTCAGGACAATAAAGAAAGCGTATAGTCGAATTCATCCCTGAAAAGTATTTTTCAAACATGAGCTTGTGAAGACGTGATAAGCGATTTTTTAAAGATGACACGAGACGCTATAATGGATTTCAAAAGAATTTGAAATGACACAAGGGAGGATGGTGACTCGGAGAGCCAGGCATGAAAACCGGAATCAGTGTTAGACTCAGATAGAAAAAGATAGTGATTTCAAGAAATTTTGGAAGCAATATCGTTAAAGATTTTAAAATTTGATTTATAAATAATAATTAAAAGAATAGGCTTATATAGTTAGTTAATTTATTAATTATTATACTTTTCCTCTCCAGCTCTATAAATTTTATTTTCGACAATGTATAAATACCAATTTAAAATAAAATGGCATCACGTGATGTGAAAATCAAAAATTTATTATATATGATCTTCACTATAATCATTTCCCTATTTTCAGACTTATGATTGATTAAGTATTTTTTTAAATTTTATAAAAATAAGAAAAATTAAATCTGATAACTTGCATTTAATAATTTTAAAATATTTAAGGGAAAAGTAAGAGTGAGATTTGAAACACAGTATTATTTGATAAATTCAAAGTACATAAAATATTGTTGTGAAAGTGCAAAATATGTAAATAAAACTGTTTTGAAAATGAAATCTGATAAGATATAGTGAATGCTTGTTAAAATAATTGAAATTCGAATTGATTGCAGAGAAAAATAATGCAATAGGTCAAAGACACCTACCTTATTTTATATATTTTTAATTTAGAAATAATTCCAAGCATTTAAAGAATAATAAAAATTTGAGGTATATCAAAATATTTTATGAATATGTAAATAACATTTCAATTCAAAATGTTTTGAAATATGTTTATTATATTTAAACCAGAATGAGAGATTTGAATTGACAAAATTAAATTGATGTGAAGTAAACTTAATTTTTGGAACCATTAAAAGTAAACAAACCCTTGTATTAAAAAGATATATATAATTGAAAATATATTATTTTTGAGTTTTCTTAAAACCGTATGAGTTATTCTATGAAGTATCGTAAATGATTGTTGTGATATTTAATAATGCTTCTATCACATGATATGCTTAAGAAAGATAATAGATTCTGAAAAAAAGACTATCTAACTTAAATTTAAAATGAAGTGGGAAATCAGGTAACGTGATGTAAGAAGGAGAAAGGATTCAATTTTTCATCTAATATTACACAGGAATTGAAATTCTATTCAAATACGTTGCCTTGAGATAGAAATGCATAAACTGATCTGAAACCTGAATGTGTATATAGATAATGATCATTAAAAAATGTAACTTAAGATTCAGATATCATTTTATATAAAAAATGGTCCTTTATATAATAATCGAGATTTACATTTTTATCTTAAAATGACCATGTAAGTTTTATTATTAATGTTATTGGAATTAAAATTATCATTAATAATAATTCCAATAATTTTTTTAAATAAATTTAAATTATCAAATATATGAATTTGATTATTAAAATTAATTTACAAAATTGTGGAGTTTAAAACATTTTCTTTTAATAATTTTTTACTCTTTTTCCTATTTATTAAAAAAGTTTGTTCTTAAAGATTCTTCTTTTATCAATTCTATGAGCTCTTCTTATAGCAAATAATTTCTTTTCCGTTCCTGGAATTATTTTCTCGCCATCAAATTGGTGAATTCTTTTTTTTCTTTTTAGTTTGGAGCAGCTGTGTGCCTGCCCAAGGGCATCTACACATTCATCTGAGATAATAAAATCGAAATTAGGAGACTTGATGTTATAAGGAGAATTGGTGTTTAAAATTTAGGCAAAAGCCTTGGAAAGAATTGCATCAGATGTTAAGAATGCAGCAATTGGTCTGACTTGATTATCCCCTGGTAGATTTTCTGCTTCGAATAGAGAACTAATATTCCCTGCTCTGCACTTGATCGCTTGCTTAAAGAAGTTTGTATTTAGTTTTGAAATATGCTCAGTGAGGTTGTCAAGCTTAAGATCATTTCTGATATTTCTATTCCTGATATAGTAAGGAGCATTTACAATGTATCTGAGAATTTATTTTGCATAGTGTTTAAAATTTTTGCATCAACTTGAGAGTATAAACACCAAGCAGGAGATCCGTAAGTGACAATCGGCCTGATAACTGAGATATAAAGTAGACGTTTCATTTTTAATGTCAGTTTGGAGAATCTTCCCAGTAAGGTTCGTAGTCTATGGTAGGTGTACCATGCCGCAGAAATTTTTGTTTTGATGTAATGCGTCCTAGTAAATTGGCTGTTGATATTTACTCCTATGTAGTTTGCTTTTTTGACCACCTATCAAATTTGTTTAATATATTAAAGAACGTAAAAATAAAACTGGTTTCTAAAATACAAAATTAATGGAATTTTCTTCTATGAATTTTTTTATTTCTTTTTAAAATAATTTGTTGAATGGATTGTGGCTTTTCTTTCCAAATAGCAACAACGAAATTTTTAAGCTCTTTTCTACATAAAATCTTGTTGATAAATATCCTCATTAATTTCTTTTTCAACAACATTAAATTTCCTTGACTTCCAACATTAATTAAACAAATCATCATCGTCATCCAACCTATATTATCCCCCCCCCCAAAAAAAAACTGTTAATAATTTTTACAAGCATATTTTCAAATTTTGCCCATTATTGTAGAGCAACTAATATTAAAATTGCCATTAACATCTTATAATCTAAAATTATATGAAACCTCTTTTTTCTTTACAGTGAAAATATTTCCTGGTTTTAACTTCTAACAACAATTCTGTTCTTACTAATTTTCAATAAATTTAGCTTTTTAAATATATAATAATGTCTCTTAACTGTTTGCTCGATTATTTCATTTGTTTGGGAATCTCTAGTTCGATATTTCTTGGTTTTTTCTTATGGTTTTTACTTATTTATTCTTTCGACCAATTCAGTTCAGAATGTTTGCTCGAGATTAAGTATTTTTTTCAGCCCTCAACAAATATTAAACATTTTTATACATTCACAGTGACAAAACTGAGTTCTTATAATTTTGTAATTATAAATAAAAAGTCCAAAACATTTTACAATCTTTTGCGTTGTAAACAATTCGATACCTAATTTATTTACTATCATTTTTGGTGTATTTTTAGCAATTTCAATGAAAAGCTTTAAATAAAGCAATCAAATAAATAATAAGCAAAAATAAATGTACAAAACGTTTTCAGATTTTTTAATTTAACAGAAAATATTTGAAAAAACAAATTCAATATTTAAATATTTAGCCTCATTTTGAAATGGTTGATTATTTTTGTCTCTCAAATACAATTTTTTGTTCACGAGAGCAAATTAGGGGCGACCTGCGACCTATAAGTTTAAAGGAAATTTTGAACCACTACAAACATCTAAACTCAAGGTGGGACTCGAGAACAGAGAGTTTGTTAGGCTATCAACTGGTCTTGATTTAGGGAACAGGCAAATACTTTTTTTACTTTTGCAAATCTCATTTGTTGTAAAACTTTCCATTTTTATATTTTAGGATGCTAAAACATATATATATATAATATGTGATAAAAGTATCTTTATAAGAGTAGTAGATACTATTGATTGGAGATTAATATTTCTTCTAAATTTGTGGTATTGATTTGGTACTAACCTTGTAAAATATATGTACCTGTTAATTGAATCTTATATAGAATAAAGTTATTGTCAAGTTATAAAAATATAGAAACACATTAAGTATAATACTCTATGCAAATTTTCGATTATGAATATTGTTTCTTAATTTAAAATTCTTTTCATAACTCTATGGAAAGAATTTTAAAAGTCAGATATTTTCAATGATTAAAATGTTTGCATAAATAAACCTTTTTCATTTATTTTAATTTTTATAATTTTATTTTTAATACAATATATGTTTTACAAATTTGAAGATTGTATTTAATTTAGCAGCTTTAGAGTTTTCTAAATAATCCAGGGTGTATCTTAAGTATTAACTATATACACATATATATTTTTATTTTAATGCCTTTTATTTTTTACATAATAAAAGAAATATCCTATATCCTAAAATTAGTTATTTATAATATAATATTATATTATAATAAATAATGTATTATTAATAATTATATAATACTAAAAATAAATAAGTAAATAATTATGTTATAATAAAAAATTACATGAATGCATTTTATATAATTGCATGTTTCTATTATTATTTTGATATATTTCAAATTCATATTATTGTTCAGTCTTAGTCCAAGATATTTGGGCTATCAGAATGTGACTTGGCTTAATAATATTTTGCTGTTCTACATATTTGTTTCTTCTTCTACATTTTAAAAATTATCAGTAGTCATTTTTCTATGCTAATAAATTTTAGATGTGTAACTCCAATTATTCAGTTTTTTTTTTTTTTTTTTTTTTTTTTTTAATGGCCATGTTTTATAAAAAGGATTAGAAAATTGAGATCTGAATACTTCGAATAAATACTCTAGTTTGATTGTTTTCTTATGATTCAAATTGTATTTTTATTTGTCTTACTATCAATATGAAAGTAATTATTTTTATATAGGAATTTACTAAAAAGATGATATCTTTATTGAAATTTACATCTATTATCTTTCTTATGAAATCATTATCCTAAATTTTGTCAGCTATAGATTTGTTGCCCTAAATTATATTTTTATTGAAGAAAAGATATATTGAGCCCTCTTTAATACAAAACTAAATCAAAATTCATTTTTAATGATTTCAGGGAGAGTTCTTCGCTTAGACTTGTATTCATTTTTACAAATATTACTTGTTTCAAAGTCTGAGTAAACCGATTCTTTGGAGTTATCAAACATTAAGTTACTATTATTTTGTTTCCAGTCCTTTTGGTTATATTCTACATTTCTAGTTGATTGAGTTTTTTTCGTCTCATAGGCTTTTAATTTTATTTTCATCAATGAATTCAATATAATTTAATTTAAGAGACAGAATTTTAAAAACTGTTATAATAATTTTATTTGGAATTTTTTCTTTTTTATTAATAACAAATATTTTGCCAGAATGTTTTCATTCTATCATAAAAAAGCTATTTTTATGTATAAAAAAATTACTTTATTTTTATAAGTTGCCTGACTATTCAAAGATATTATTTTAAATTCTATTTTGATATTAATTTGTACATTTATTAGGTGACCATTATTTATTAATTTGATATTTTAATAAAATAATCATTCTATTTTACTTACTGTGATGATAAAATTAGTTTTTAATCCAATAAAGTAAAAAGGGACTTTTAGTGAACTATAATCATGGAAAATTTTCGAGTGAAAGAAGCTTAAAAGATTTTTTTTCTCAACTATTGCTGATGTTTTACTAAGAGAAATTATTCAGAAAATTCATATAATTTTAAAATAATTAATGGCATGTCACATGATAAATTTAATAATTTTTTTTATCTTTGTCGAAACAGTTTTAATATTGTCTCTTGTATTGAAATACATTAATAATATGAATATATTTTACCTATTACAGATATTATATATTTTAAACAAAATTTTTATCTTTACTCAAAATTGATGTATTTTATTATGATTTTTTATTGCAACTGATTAAATTATATTTCGAATGCTTTTGTGTAAAGTAATACATTTTTCATTCCAAATATTTTTTTCAATGAAAATTATCAAATACATTGTTTTAACCGTCAAAATAGCTCAAACATTTTGAACATACGTCATTTATTTAAAAAAATTATTCAAAGAAACTGATGTTTTTTTTAACATTTGAAAAAATATGATTTATAAAATTAATAATTAAGTGATAAATGTTTAAAATAATTAATTAATGAAAAATAATTGTGTTAAAAAGTGTTTTAAAAATGAAAATGATCTAACTTTGAAGTAGGAATCGAAAAATATATTAACTAAATGAATTATTCGTATTTATAGCAAGTATAAATATTTATTAGCTAGTGCTGCCATCTACTAGATACAAATAAATACAAAAGTATCTTTATTAAAGTAACATAAAGACTCGTTGTGCCATCTATTGGCAGAATTTAGCGGTTGCTCTTAAAAAATTAATCAGCTGTGCACATCAATTCTTACGTGATGATAGTTTTTTCCATCTCATTGAGATACTTAACAATTCTATGAAGATGACTTGTGGGATACAGAACTGTAAGTGATTTAAATTGCTACTTAATTTTAAGTTCGTTGTATTTACTTAAGTTTCAGAACCTCCTATATTTTTAATCAATATGGCGCATTGTTGATGTAACTTCTTACTAGAAAAATTTTATGTTTTAAATGCAAATTGATTCTTGAAAGTCATCTTGTAATATTTATAATTGAATGAATTACTTGAAGATTTAAAAATTAGCTGTCATTATAACTTAGGCTTATGAGAAAACAGATTGTCCTGTTATTTCATAAGACAGATTATCGATCGATGACCAGACGTGTACTTTAATGATGTCTGCCGGCATTTCCTGAACTATATTTTCTTCTTACTTTTTGTATTGGAGTATTTTATTCTTTTATAGAGATGCTACCAATTGAAATATCACTAAATTGAAATCTTTAGATTTGAAAAGCAAAAGTACTAAATATCCCTTTGTAATCCTTATTTTCTTTATAACTAACTATTTAATTAATATCAAATTTGTATGTTATGTTGAAATTTTTAATTATCTATTAGATTTAATATACATTGAAAACTGATATATTTCTTTAATACGATTTATATTTAATTTCTCTAAGAAAAGTATTTATAACAAAATAAAGATCATGTATTGAAATTTTTTTCCTTACTTTAATTTTACTGTCACTTAATTGTCTTTGATTCTTTTTCTCATTAAATTATGGAAATTTTGAAATTAACAGAAATTTTATTTATCTTTGTTATAAAATTGAAAATACACAACAAATTTCGATTAAAAACTTATTTTGTTTTGTTTGAGATATATTTTGAAATCTTAAATGTACCAAAACCTATGTTTTTAATTTTTTTTATTATCAAATTACAAGTAAAATAGTACAGTTTATAATCAAAAACTAAATTATTATAAAACATATTGTTTCTCCAAATATATGTTGTATTCGTGCATTTTACACAAAGAGTATTTATTGTACTAACCAAGTAATATTATAAGTGTATTAACTAAATATTAATTTTTAAATGGCATTTAAAAATAATTAATAATTCTTTGAAATGAATAATATCACAAATTAGTTTCTGAATAATGAATTTTCTAAATTCAAATATAATACTGCTATCTAAAATTTTCTTATTTTTCCAAGATTAGTATGTATTTTTTTTTTAAATTTAAATACTATATCAATTGCTAACAAAATTGTAAAATTGATTTTTGGTAAAATTATGTGTGTAACATTCCTTCATAAATAGTTTTGTATAAACATGTATGACTAATTTAAAATCAAATAGATTGGTTACCATAAACTTGTAAAATTGAAAATTAAAATAAATAAACAAGTGCAAATTTCAATATACTTATATAAATTAAAATAATTATAATCATGTAGAAATATATAATATTGTTGTACTTATTTAAGTGCAGAAATACTTAATTAATTTCACGAACAACATTCTCATCAAAATCATTCAAATACAATTCATAAAAATAACAGAAAAATATAAAATTCCTATCATTTTGATAATTGAACATAGATCTTTATTTATTCTTCGCTAATATGTTTAACGGTTGATTTTTATATAAAGAAAGTATTTTTTTATCATTGATTTTAATTAATGTAGTATGTTAATATTATTTCTTAATTTCATAGTTATATTCAGTACATGTTTCGAATGTTACTACAAAGACGAAATTTATCAGATCAAAACTAAAAAATATTAATTTGCTTGATATTAACTCTCATTTATTTATAATTGTTAATGAACGGTTCTACGTTCTTGACAAAGAAGGAAATACATTTCCTGATAAAGAATGGAATAATTTTCGGAATTGAATGAATCAATTTAGGAAGTTATTAATTATATCAATCAGATTATTTTGTAATGAACAAAAATTGAAGAGAGTATTGAATGTTTAATTATAATTGTTATGATTTGTAAATAAAAATTAATATTTATATGTAAAAAGTATTAAATATAAATATTAACTTTTGTTTTTCATTTACGTTCTCATTATTATAAAACTATTAATATAATATACTAAAAGAAATTAGTGTTCACAGTTGCGGTTATACTATTTACTTTATTTTTTATTTTATTTTATTTAATAAATTATAGTAAAACATTTTTATCTTGGAAACAAAACATTTAATCCTAATATAAATCTAAAATCAGATTAGATACCCTACTATATTTATATTCGATTTGGTAGTATCCATTTTTATAAAAGCCTATATAAATAATGGCGTCATTTATTTTTCTAGAGGAACATTTTTTTGTAATCAATAATCCCCGATTTTTTCATAAGAAATATGCGCAGGAATAATTATTAATAAGATGTAAATTTTTCAATTCCATACATATAAGCTACACAATGGTTTTTTAATATTGCATAACTAGTACGTGATTTTAAAAACAAAACACAGCAATTTTTAATATTGATTTTATGAATAAAATTTTGACATATTTGTTACAATGTTAGTAATTAATGCTTTCATTTTTTAATTAAGAACATGATTAAAATAAAAACTATATTTTAACCTAAATTATTTCAATGTACGCTTACCTATAATTTTCTTCCTCCATTATTATTTCTTTTTGGTGAAATGATATTACAAATCATATTTAACGATAGAGTGTAATTTCGGAAATTTAAGCAGGTTGAAATCAAAACTGAACAATTCGATTGCAGTTAAAATTGCAGAATAAATTGGAAGTTCTATAACTTAAGAATAAGTGTCAATAATTTTGGAACATAATTGGAGCATTTCAATTGTATAGTAGCGTCATTTGAATTTCTCAGTAATTAGTGTAAAATTTATTTGAAACTATATCTAATCATACAAAATAGTAAAGAAAATTACCTGTATTAATCTTGTCATGGTAAGTTTATCCATTTTAAAAATACAAATTGATTTTTTTTACTACAAAATCGCTTGCTTTTATTTTATTTAAATAATCTAAAAAAATATCGTTTGCTGATTACATTACAGTTTACAGAATATTTGTAAACATTAAATGTTTCATTTAAAATTATTTGAATACAATTTATATCAAAATACATTTTGAAATACCTAAATTAATTATATATGCTAACAATATGATTCTTTGATTTGAATGGAAATTTGTTTGAAAGCTAATGATTAAATAAGAGGAAAAGGAATAAAACATAAATTCCATATAAGAATTTAACGAAAATAGGATTATATGTGAATGAATCCATTACTTGGTAATAAAGTAAGTATATTTCCTTATTACTGTAATATGTTATTGAATTTTTTTTAATGGATATAAGAAGAGCAAGATGATACTTTCTCTATATTTAATTAAAATAAAAAGAACTTGAAATAACATTAAGAAATGTTAGAATTTTTTTTTATATAGTCATTACATATTCTTCTATATTTTTCTTTTACTTTCATTTTTAGTTATAATTTAAAAAACTATAAAAAAAAATAGTAATTCATTGTCGTTTTAAGGACTTCAATTTTCAGTATTTTCAGAGTTAAATATATACTTATATTTTTCAGTTTGGCTGAAATATATTTATTTATCTAGAGGATAAATATATTTGAAATATCTTTAGTTTTTATTCAGTCTTCTTTTTTGCAGTTATTAGAGTTTTTAAGTAAAGTATCACATCTTATGATGAGAATTTTATGATAACCGATTAAATATTAAATGATTAAGTATTTGGAAACATTAAACTAAAAAAGAAGCCATTTCATTGACTTTTTCAGTGCTGAATGAAAAATCGATTAAAATTATTTACTTTTAAGATATTGCATCAAATGTTTTTCTTAAACATTTTAGAATTAATCACCTTCAAATATTTATTTTATATAAAAAAAAATCGTTCCCAATAAAATCGATATTGTATTTTTACAGTATAATTACCCTTTATTATTATTTTTATTCATATATTTTTGCTGTTCCTGTGCCTTTATTATTGCTGTTCAAGTAAAGTTTTGGCTAAAATTTGGCACGTTTTTGATTTGTGGTTATCATTGGCAAAGTTTTGAATGAGACTATCTGGAAAGTTTCAAACCTACATTTTGTTTTATGGAAAACTAAAATTGGAAGAAATAATTCTAGCTTTTTCTTTTAATGTGATAATTTTAAGAGTTTATTATTCCAAAAAACCTTAAGATAAGATTTTTGTAGGTTTAACAAACTATCGTTAAAAATTCCTGACAATGAAATGCAACTGAAAAGTGTTTGATAATTTTACCAGACACTTTTAAAAGTGAAGCGAAATTTAAAATTTTTTCATAATATTACCGCATATTATCTAATATGTAAAAGGGATTATGATTATTTATTTTTATAATATTGATCAAAAGGTAATTTTGTCACTACAAAAGTCTATAGAAAAAAACTGCCTATTTATGTATTTGGTCAAGTTATTTATGGACATTATTTCATTATAATTAAACGCTGAACACAAATACTTTTAGCTAAGGTAATTGTTTCAATTAAAAATTTATGCCGAATCATTTTAATATAATTTCTTAATACTTATTTTTAAAACTGAGAAACCTAGTATTTATTTCTGAGTAAAATATGTAACTTATATTTAGCTTGAAATGGTATATTTATTTTTTCCCAAATGAATTTCACAATATTTTTCACTGAAATCTGCCTTTAATTTCGTTTTTTCAAACTGCGTTGAGTTCCATTGTAAATTACAGTTATTTGCTTATTTTTAAAAAGGATATGTTTCCTGTGCTTTGGTTCCAGCAACATTTTCCCAAATATTTTAAAATGTTAAAATTAACTTTCAATTTTATGCTCAAATGTGATGCTTATCTCAAAACTGTGAGGAAACGGTTATAAAATGTGTCTATTATCAACCAAACTAATTATTCAATTAATTTTAATATTATTAATTTTAAATGAATTAGTTTTCTTCATATACAGAAATATTTAACTGAAAAAAAAAGTTTTCAATAACTACATTAAAATTAATTAAGAAAATGAAGTCACTTCTCTTTTAGACATACATAATAAAAATATTGAATTATCATTCTCTCTAAATTATCATCGTCCATTAAAATTTAAAGAAAATTTACTTATTTGGTGATTTATGACTTTGGCGGTATATTTTGTTTTTTTAAAAAAATTGTTTCATAATTTTGAATACTTACATTAAATCTTTTTAGAATCTTGAGTGGAATCTTAATCGGAAGACGCTCTCACTTCATTCGTCTAGTCTCTCTGACAGGCGGGCTTGGCGTTGCCAAGTGTCATTAACAACAACAACAAATCTTTTTAATCATTCAAAAAAAGAATTTTCTATACAAAAATATTTTAGCAGAAAGTTAAGTTTAAAACAATGTGAAAAAATTATTTTTAAAAAAGTGAAAGAGTTAAAAGTTTACTTTAAAAATGAATAGTTTTAAATAACTGTAAATCACGCCTAACACTTCTGTCACAATCATATTCATCAATACATTGATCTAAAAGTTTTTAATTCAATTCCTTATACTTCCCATGCTGAATTTTATTTCCTTTTTAGTCGCTTTTGAAAAGAGTAGACACGACATTAGATTACAGTAGTTATTGTAATAGTAAACAATTTCTTTTTTCTGATTTGAAATTGCAGTTAAATATTCTATATCTATTATGAACTCAATAATTTAAATTTATTCTATTAGCTAGTGATTCAGTCACATATTGTTCTACCTTAGGAGTTTTGATCTGTCATTCATGCATGTTCTAACACACAACTAATTCAAAATTATCATTTTCTTTTTGTATGGGTCTCATCTTTGATATGAAACAAGAAATATCATAAGTTATTACGTTTTCTTCAATTTCTTTCATATAAAGTTTTGTTTTAAAATTTCTGTAATAGAATTTTACAATTTTATGTATTAAAAAAAATTCATTTGACACAATTTTTGCTTACGTTATTTACAGCTTTCAAATAACATTACGTATAATTAACTTTTTTATTTACCATGAATCAATATTTGTGAAAACAAATGTACTGCACATTTTACTTTGACAATGAAAAATGAACCTATAAAATTAACGGATTATGCTTGTTACGCAACTTGAAAATGATTATAATATAATTTAATGAAAGTTTAATTAAAATTATATAGGCCGTTTCAGTAATTATATAATTTTTTTTTTGAAATAGCAAAGTAGTTCATAAACTAAAGGTGCATTTAATGTAAATACTTGGCTTAGAAAAGAGAGGATGTATTATATAGTTGTTACTTGATCTCAAAGTTCAAAGATCAATTGTATTTAGCAATAAATTAATAAAATATTATATATTAAAATTTAGCCGGTAATTCATTTCATGTTTTTAAATATGTGAACTTATTTGTGAACACTGAGTAAATGGTATTTAATCGATTGTTTTAAAATGCTTCTAAAAGAGTTTTTTTTTGTCAGGTACTTACAAAAAAGAATAAAAAATAGGTGGTAAATAAATTATAAATGCATGTATTTTACATACATTGCCTGCAAAGTTATCAATTGTACATTATGAGCAAATGATGGTACGTTTTAAATGCATTCTAAAATGCAAAATAATATTTGAAGGCCCATTATAAAATAGAAATTAATCTTTATTTTAATCTCAAAAAAATCTTGATATATATAGTAAGATATAATATGAGAATCTATTTTAAAATATTAATTTAATGTCTCTTATAGGCTAGCACTATAGAAGTGATTTGTATGTGTATATAATTTAGATTTTTTTTTATTCTTTTCCGTTCAATATTATTTATCAAAATAAAAAGATAAACTTGGTATTATTAATATTTACCATAAATTCAAAAATACTTTTATGAAACATTTATTTGTGTATTTTTAATATCAGACTAACTTCACTGGAAATCATGAGAATATGCAATAGGTTAAATTAAATCAATCTTTGATTTTTATTAAGTTTATAAACTGTTAATTATTATGTCAACTTTACAAATATTTTTGATGTTTATTTATTTTTAATACAAATCTATTTTAGTATAATTAAAGTGATGAAAATTTGAAAATGCATTTTAAATACAGAATTCAAAAAAACATTCTATAATTTTTTTGATATGTTCTTTTACTAATTTTAGGATCCTAATCTAAAATGTCTTGTCAAGTGCCTACAGATCCTGATATAGCATCAGGAAAAAATGCTAATGATGAACAAAATGAAAGCTTCTGGCTTGAATTGATGGCAGAATGTCAAGCAAATGCCCCAAATAAGTTACCCTCTTCGAAGTCTATCCTATTTCTTGGAGACAATGATGCCGGGAAGAGTCAACTTGTTGCCAGATTGCAGGGTACAGGCGAGAAACTTCGAAAAGGTAATGGCCTTGAATATCATTTTCTCAATGTTAAAGATGAATATGGAGAAAATCAAACAAAACTGGACGTTTGGATTTTAGATGAAGACCCTTGTTTTCAAAGACTTCTAAAGTATGTTTTGAACAGTGACGTCATATCAGATACTACAGTGGTATTAACTGCTTCAATGGCCAAACCATGGAACATTTTCTATTCAATTTGCACATGGGTACAGATTTTGGATAATCATATTAAAAGTTTGAATATTCCACCAAATGTTTTAGAAGAACAAAAATCCAAAGTTCTTGATCGTTATCGCAAGTACGTGGAGCCAACACAGAGCATCTATGGATCGTTGGAAGAATCGTGTAGCACCGAGGAAATTGAAAACAATTTGGGATTGGACATAATTGTTGTCATAACTGATACTGATTATATGAGTACTTTACAGTCAGAATTTGGGTATGTAGATGAACATTTTGATTTCATTCAACTTACACTGAGAAAGTTCTGCTTGTCGTACGGCGCTGCTTTGCTTTACGTTTCTGTAAAGGAAGATAGAAATTGTGATACATTGCTAAAATACATTTTACATAGGGTTTATTCATTTCCATTCAGAATACCAGCAATGTTTTTAGATCGTGATTCAATTTTTGTACCGGCTGGTTGGGATAATGAAAATAAGATAATTGCATTAGCTGAATCTTTAGCAACTATAGCATTTTCATCACCATTTGAGGATGTCATCATTCAGCCTAGTCGTCTTGGTGATGGCAGTAGAATAATTACAGAAATCGAAGCACAAAATGATCAAGATTTCTTGCACTTCATAGAAACGTCTCTACGCCAACCCCTTGAAATTTCTGATGCCGGTAAAGACGGATCTTTTTCAATTTCAGTCACACAAAGAAATTCTTCAAGACGGATACCGCGTTCTCAAGGTGTTCGATCACCTCAAAAGAAATTGGAAACTAAGATTTCAAATGGTGAAGGGGATACAGTTTTACATACATTCTTTAAAAGCCTCCTTAACAGACGAACAAGCGCACCAGTCGATAAACCAATTGGAATGTCTGGTCATCGAGGATATAATCCTCCATTAGGATTACAAAAACCATCAAACATATCCTTGGACAGTGGCAGTTCTAGTATTAATGGTTCTGATATTCAGGCAGAAGAAGACAGAGAAAAAATGGAACATATGAGCCAAATGAAGATATTAAACCCAGAAAATGAGAGCTTACCCGTGGTTGATGAGCTTAACTCTGATAATTCTTCTAATAAAGGAAAAGATAACTTAAGTCACTCTGAAACAAATACATCGGACCCTTTTTCTGAATTATTGAAACGCTATCGTTCTGATCAGAAATCTCAAGCTGAGAAAAATAGAGCTGAATTTGGAAAGCACAATTCACCATGTTCTTCCTTGGATGATGACGATGATAAAAGCTTTCGCCAACTTCCAGAATATTTCATGAGTAACCAAAGTGCCAATTTTTGCCCAGCTGATTGTTCTTTCCAAAATAACAAATCCGAATTCTGCGATGATTTACTTGATGACATGACCATAGACAGAGTGAAAAGTAAGTTTAATCCACCTCTACGACTTTTACTTGAAAAGTCGTATGATACTGCACGTGAACCTATGCGTAACGGCCACGAAGAATGTATAGGCCAGCCTTCCTCAAGTGCACAACATCCCATAGTAGGATTATTTTCTGAGTCTTCCATTCAAAATGGGAATGATGAAAACATAATTAGTTCCTCTGATGTGGTTGTTCCTGATCTATTAAAAGAATCCTTATCTTCTAAAAATGAAAATCCAATGGACAAACTTTAAACGCAATGTTGAAAATAAAATCTTATTTCCACAATTTTGCGTTATATTAATGTAATGTTATGCCTGCATTGATTTTGCTTGCAATTTTTTAAACGTTCTTTGTTGTCAATTATGTACTTACTGGTGCATGCATTAATGTTTCTCTACTTATAAATTTATTTCTGAACAGACTGAATCAAATTTAATTATAAAGGATTTAAAATATTTGCTTGAAATGAGAATATTTAATGTGATAAATTTGGTGAGTTTCGTACTTGAACACTTGAGAGAAAATTTTTTATGAAATAGCAATTTTATTGCTTTGAATTAAGCAAAAATGTATATCAATGCGCAATGAAAGTTCATCAGAACAGCCTTAGATGTCTGCCTTTTATAATTTTTATAATATCAACAAAATTATTTATAGCTTGTTAATAAAATATAGTAATTGTAATTAATTACATAAATTGCTTTCCTTAATTGAACGCTTAAAAGCTTATTGTTTTCCTTCCTTAAACATGTGCTACTTGCTTACTTATATTTATGTAACATATAAAAAGTTGATATTGAAAATGGGTGTTCAGTGTTTATCGTAAACATATCTTGATGATTAATTAAGACTGTTTTTATGTCGAAAAATGTAATGGAAACTTAATTTCCTATTTTAAATATTGGTAATATAATTGAAATAAATTATTAGAATTAGTATCTTGTGTAAGCGTTTTTGCATTCCTTATTTCTTATTTGTAACATAATTGTTATGCAATACTATCATTACAAAAGAAATCATCAAATGGAAGTAATTTAATTTATTCATGCTTGAAAATTTGAGACACTTATTTTACACCAAGATTTTATATTAACGTGAGTTTACACTAAGATTATATAATTTGAGTGATTACTCATACACTGTGCAATAGTAAACGTCATTCCTTTTTTGCATCTCTAAAAAAATTGAAACAAATTGTATATTAGCTTTAAAATAAAAAATAGGGTTAAATTGAGCTTTATGCCCCATACTTCGCCAACTCGTGAATTTGATGCTCTTTTTCGCGCATGCTCATTAATTACTTTTTGTTTTAGCCTTTTCATTGGTCGCTAATTAAGTTTCACTTTGAAATAGCGGTAGAATTTTCGCCATGGCATCAACGATATTGAAAACGCGCCAAGTAGGTGACCTAAAGCACATTTTCACCAAAAATAGTAAACTACTAATATCTGAATTCATGAAGTTAGATGGTATTTCAAATGTCTACATGTTATATCTGTAAGATATATTTAGTTCACATCACAATAGTTTAATCTCAATCAAATATTCACACATATTTTTGATTGAGAATAAGCTGCTTAAGAGTATCTGTAGATTAACAGCAAGCTATGTTATGAAATATGATGCTCTTAACTTTCAAAGGATTATAAATTGGAATTTATTTCTGAACTAAATGTTATCTGCATCCACCATGTTTTAAATTATTTTTAGGAATTGTTATGGAATAATTTGCATAAATATTCATTTATTACGTGTGTGATATATCTTGATTTGATTTTTAATTCAAATTTGAAAACAAAGATAGAAAATCGATGGATAACTTTTCGGAATTGAAATAATTTCAAAGAATTTATCTCAAATATCAATTTATATTTTTGGTTTCGATTTCAACTTGAAATTTTATATATCTGAACATTTACAGAAAACTTAGATAAATCATAATCATACATATACTCGGCATAAATGAAGATATCGAACATATTTAAATCTTTGTTTAAAATAATCAATAATTGTTATCTGAATCCGTAAATTTCGAGATTTCATCGCAATATAATATTATTTAATACTTAGAGATATCTTTATTTTTTAAAAAAAATTACTTTAGAACATAAAATGATAGATACGTTTAAGTGATTTTTCTTACCTATTAATTATTCAATTTTATGAAATTTTAAAAAATCTTAATATTGATTCATGTTGAATTAATCAGCCTTTATATTTAATAAAATTGCAGTTGCTTACAGTAAGTAATTTTTTGATTTAAGGCTGTAGATTTGGTTAAAGTTATAGAATCAGCTTTAGAATTTGGTCCAATTTTTTTAAACTCTCAAATTCTTTTCTGGCCGCGGTGGCCTGGTTGGTTAGGGCATCGTTCTCGTTCCCAAACGGTGGTGAGTTCGGATCCTGGCTTAGCAGAAGATCCGTCGTGTTCATTAATGGCGACTGGGGCACGTTAAATCCGTCGGGTCGCAATGTCCTCCATGTTCCCATAACAAATTAATACCTCCGGGGGTGGTTGGAGCCAGGTTTTGGGTCTTCACTGGTTTCAATCTCAAAATTGGAAGATTCCGGTGGTGCTGCCATCTGTGAGCCAAAAGTCGTACTTCCACCTTCGTATGAGGGTGCTCTATTGAAAAACGGAAGACGCTCTCTCTGACTTCATTCGCCTAGTCTCTGTGACGGGCAGGCTTGGCGTTACATAGTGTAATTAACAACAACAATTCTTTTCTGGAAATTACCTATTATTTTCTGTTTAGAAGAAAAATTAAGTTTATTCTGCTTCACTAATGACTAATTCATTGACTGATTTAATGACTGAGTCATTGAATGACTGGTGATATACATTCACTGATTTTATTATTTCTTCTGCAAGCCCTTATATTTCCTCATAACCCATGTCATTCAAATTATACTATATATGTATATTTGGTTACAGTTATATAATATATTGTTGCTTTCTTCTTCAGCTTCAGCAGAAGTATATTTCTACTTAAAAATGACACGAATCATCCTGTATAACAGAAAGTAGCTATATAAACTAAAAAAATATTTATAAGAATGTAAGTTTTTCAACTCACAAAATTATCTTTTTTGTTGTTACATTCTATCAACGGCATATTTGATTGATTGATTGCCATTTTTTGAAAAAATATAAGAAATGCTAGAGAAGGAAAGAGAGGATGGTTTTATGTCTATCAATGCTAACAATATCTACGAAAATTTCATTCTTTTTTATTTTAAAATTTTTCTGCTCATAAATGGTTTGTTTTTTATTTCAGAAAAAACACACTAAAATTGTTTTATTTCCTTAAATAACTTGAGTCTTACTTTCCTTATAAAATTACTTTTACATCTTGGTCTAATTTCAGTTTTTCTATCAAAAAATATCAAAATTATTCCTATTCGTCGGATATTTGCTGTAAAAGCTATAATAAAGTTCTGATTTTTCAATTTGAAATTAGATGAAAATTTTGGATATATTTTTTAATACTTTCCCCAAAATGAATATAATCGTTTAAATAATTATTATATTATCTAGGCATCATCATATATCATCTATTCGTTAAGTGCAATCAGTTGAAAAATTAGAAGTGGTTCCCATTTACCATTAGATAACATTTCATCTTTTTCACTAATTGAATTTATATACATTACTGTTTAATATTTCATTAATAAGTAGGTTGTATGTTTCATTTATAAAATGATATTACTAGTATTTGCTATTGAATCATTTATCAAGTAATATATATTATTCTAGAGAAATAAATGAATACTTATGCTAATTTTGCACTTATTCGAAATTCGTGAGCATTTCATGATAAATGTTTGAAAATAAGATGAATACGAATTTTCTCTTTACTCATAAGCATGAAAAGAAAATTGTCAATATGTAATCTCATTTGTGGTCTACATACTGTACCGTGCTTCCAGGTTTGTGTTAACTGAGACTCGATAAAACAATCTCTTAAAATCACAAGACTTTTATTATTAATAAATTCAACAGGTTACAAGAAATTGTTGCTGTAGAAATTACAGTTACACAGCTGCAATTCAGCTAAACAGGAAACAGCTTCCAATCATAGAAGTCTCAAAATATCTCAGACAGACAGTAGCTTCTATGCACTAGACTAGCATTCAATACTGATTGTCTTTACTAACTCCAATGTCGAGTGGCGGTATTTATACTTGATTTGGCGTGAATATCAACGAGTTTCGCCAAGGTTCTGGAATCTTCTAGGCAATCTCGCTTAGTATTGGGCGTAGATCTTCGATCGCGAATTTTTCCAAAAATATCTATTTTTTGCCAAGAATCTCGCCAAAAAATTGCCAAGTTGCCAAATCATTAGAAATGTCGTTTTTAATGTTGAATACGCCTAAATTACGCAATTTTTGCCCAAAATCTGAGTAATTCCAATATGTTGTTTTCTGAGGTATTTTAAGAGAAATACAAATAATGTTTCCAACAATGTATTAACCACTATCTCTTATAATTTTTTTAAATGATTTTTTTTGCACACACATTAAGTTTATTTTTGATAACTACTTCTAAATGTCAATGATTGATTTTACAATATTAACTACAGACAACCATTATTACTACTGTAATTTAAACTAAATTTCTTATTTATAATTCAGAATGTTAAATTTAAGAAAGTTTAGACAGTTTTAAATTTAATTTTATTATTTTATGATTATCAATAAAAAAAAGTTATAATTTAGTGCTATGTTAAGCTAAATTTTTGGTTATCAAAAAATGCATTTAAAAATGACCATTCAACAAAATTTCGAATTTCCTTCACAACAAAATTTTTAAATTATGTGAAATACATGGTTTGTGTATAAAAATTTTGAAAAGATAAATTTTATGCTTAATTCGGCCAGTAACATTATATGCAAAAAATTTATTGTGAGGTTTAAATCACAAAAGTCACTTTTTACGATCTATAATAGTAATCTACTTCTATACTCGAAAATTTTTTATTGTATAGGTATAGATTTAGAGCGGATAAAGGGTGATTTTATTTAAAAACAACGAAAATAATTTTTTCCTATGTTTCAAAAGGAATAAAAAAATCTTCATATAAAGCGAACTTTTATGTTTATAATTATTCATATTGGTAAAGTAAGCCAAATTATTTGGGATTATAATTATTAATATATATATGGAATTTGAGTGCATTGTTTAAATACACAAGCTCTTGGGATAATAGAAAAATAATGGACAGGAAAGCATACCCATTGTCCTACAAATCCCTAATGCTTTGCATGAACCATTTATACCTCCAAGCAATATCTGCCAGCGGAATATTTTTTTTTTTATTATTTTTAGTCTTAGTTTTTTTGTGGCAACACTACATTCTTCTTGCTTGTGGGGGAACAAGCATTCTCACAGGATCAAGAACAGCGGCGTAAAAAGGCGAGAAAGCTAGTTGCCATGGTAACCTGAGGGATTATGCAAATAGATCAAAGGCGGAAGAGGGCCCAGGCTTATCAAGACGCTATCTCGCACTGGATTCAATGATAGTGAAAAGAGTATCTCGATGTCTATAAGAAAAGAGAAGGTGGGAAAGAAAACAAAAGTAAAGTTCTTGTGTTTGAGAGACTAGTTTTCAGACTAGATCGAGGCTTTGCGATATCCGTTCGATATGACTGGATTTTTTTTTTTTACAAATAAAAAGGAGAAAAGTATACTTTTCTAGTTGGGTTGTTTTTATGTATTTGTAAAAACAAGACTTTTTCTAGGTCTCATTGTCCATTATGTGTTACAATGCATAAAATCTGAAAATCCTGTTTTTGAATTCAATGCATTTTGAAAATGACTTTATTTTGCAACGTAGAGCTTTGACATTTGTTATATTACTTTTCAAAATACTCTTATTTTGTTTTATTATTTACAGAAAAATATTTGAATTTACTGTTTTTTTTCCATTTAAAATAAAATTTTAAAAATCACAAAGATTTCATCATAAAAATGATAGAAAAATTAATCTATACTTCACGAACGCGTTGAAGATTTTGTACTCACTTTTAATTTTTGAGGTCACAACATTTTCTTTGTGTACATAGTAAATAATACTTTTTTATACTTTCTGATTATAAGAGTTAAAATTTTAAAGATAAAAAAATGAACTTATATTAAAAAATATTTACTATTTTGTTTGATTTTATGTAAAATTTTAATTTTTCACTTCTTTTCACACCATTTTTTCCTTTGAAAGACATAAGCTTTTTAATACAGCTGACACATTCTTTCATTTTTTATGCATCTAAATACATATAATTAACTTTTAAATTTAATTTAAATGATATATTCAAAGCTGAAAAAAAGGAAAAAAATTATAGTATAATCGTTAATCGGAGGTGAAAAAATTATAGTATAATCGTTTTTCTATTTCAATCAGTTTTATTATTAAAATTATAACTTAAATTATTCTTTTCGTTTAAGTTTTTAAGTATTACTAACTTATGAATTGTAAATAAAGAAAGCAATGAGAAAAATACAAAAAACATTAATTCGTGAAATTATAATTATTATTTTTATTTATTTATTTATTTTTTTTTTATCAAAATTAAGTATAAATACTACTTTTACAAGCATAATCTTATTAAAATATTTTAAAATAATGGTCTTTAAGGAATAGACTTGCAAAAATTATACTAATATTTTCAAACTATATACTTAACTTTTTTAAAAATAAGAATTAAAATTTAGTTTACAGCTTAAGTTTAAAAATAATTTTTCTATAATTATTTTTGAGTTTTAATAAAACAAACAGTTTATTTCATTAATCGCAAAAAGATTCTATATTTAGTAATCAAGTATTGTACAAGAATTTGGTAATATTCGGCTAGATTAAACTCAGATGCTGAACGTGGCGCAATGATGTGGCATATAAAATTATATATTTTTTGCATATTTTCATTTGATTTCTGTTTTACAAGATAAAATAATTAAATACTATTAAAAAAGCTAATTAAAAAACTATAAACTAAAATAAATAATTAATGATTCGAAAAAAAAATCAGAATTAATGATTATTCATAGAAGATTAATTTTATGGTACAAAATATTTATGGAGAAAGAGTAAAATTCAAGCTTTTTTAAGTTTATCCAGAAGTGCAAGTATCTAATTTACATAGATTCGTGTGTTTTGAAGGAAAATTATACACACAGATTTAATTTCGTTATGAAAAATAAATAAAAATGTAGTAAACATTGAACACATGAACATTGAACATTGTAGAACACATAGATTGCAAGTGTCAGAACACTCTACATGTTTCGATAAAACTTTTCGTTCATGATTTGTTATATCATGAAATGTTACATTGAAACATGCATAAATGTGCTTGTTAATGGCATGAAATCAGAAACGAAACTATTTTTCTTCTAATGTGTTAAGAATGATTTTTAAACTAAAACAGAAAATGAAATGTCATATTTTTTATTATATCCTTCAATCAGATGATATTTCGATATATTCTATTGATAAAAAGTATGACTCTTCCATTAAAAAGAAACGACTTATACATTTCTTATCTATTAAAACTTCTTTTACTTTATAGTTCATCAATTTAAAGAATAATTTTAACAATTGCTTTTAACTTTTAATCGATTCCATTATGCAATAATTTCGTTCAAAATTACCTTATTAATACCATTTACAAAATTCTGAGAATATTGGCTGTACTGGAGTCTCTTGTTAAAATTTGAAATTCAAATGTCAAAATGTGAGGATCATTTAGAATCTGAAATGTTCTCATTGAAATAAGCAATATTTCAACATACAGGACTCCCCATTCAACTTAATGTCCCGAAACTAGAAATATTCAAATTAGTTTATGAATGTCGATAGAAGTTAAAATTGAATAGATTTCTGACAAGAGAAGCTGGAATATACTTGGTTGTATAAATTGAGGCTGAAAATCACGTAATATTGAAACCGTTCAGTTTTATTTATTGATTTTACTTTTAATTCAACACAAAAAATTATTTTGATTATTATTAAATTATTGTTCTGTATATTCAGGTTTAGAAAATCAAAGAAACTAAATATTTGGTGGTAAAATGTATAAAACATGGAATTATATATATTTTAGAAAACGATTATAAATAATTCTTAAATATTAGTTTGGGGAAAAAGAAATCCATTATTTTTACGTCAACTTTTTGTAACTTCTTTCAGATTCGCTTTGTAAAAAGGTTTAAAACAGTTTTCATGTAGATTTTTAGGTCTTATGCGAAGCTACGACTGCTGACTAGCTGTTAAGTTTAATAATTTTTGATATTTTATAGACATTCTCGACGATGTTGTATCCATGCGAGGTGCATTTTTAGCATCCAAATACCCAAACGGAATCGACGAAACCAAAATTGTACGTAACTGGTTGTTACAGTCATATATAGGACGATAAACACCTTTCACAATTTTAGCCATCTGGTTAGCATTTTCGCCATTATAAAACTAAAATGTATCGAATTTTCTGTTTGTTGTCTTCTATTTTTAAAACCTTGTATTATAAGTGAATGAATCAAACAAAAAACCGCAAGAGAATATTTTAGTGTCAAATGTCACCTTTCCAAGGAGCATAAATTTGAAATAGTTTGATAGATACCTCACGAGATAGCGATCGCTACAGACGTCTACCGAAAAAATAATGGATAACTTTTTTCCCAAACTAATATTTGAAAGAATAATGATATTTTTATTGCACATAAGAAAATGTAATAAAATCTATTATGTATCTTGAAATTCAAGCGCATGTTATTTTTCATAATCAATCAAAGCTATAGAGAAATGCTTCATATTATAGGCTTAAGCACTGCTTAATTAGGCGTAAAAAAAAGGTACATGAGATATTGGTACTTGTTATAAGAAAGCAAACTTGGATGAAAGATTGTCAAAATACGTTCACGTTTTTTGAGAAACGAGTCTGTTTATTTTACACTTATAGAACAAAAATCTCTGTTAATCCTATTTGGATTATGAATCAGTAATTCGATTTAAATTACTGTTTTTTAAACATAATCCTCAATTATAATCCTCAATTCCATATTACTCTATTTTGCATTTGAGCTCAGGCTAAAGTGATGAAACATATTCGGGCTAAATTGATAAATGTGATGCAGAACACGTTTCATTTTAACTATAAGAGGAATTAAATGAATATTTAATTATTAAGAGCGAGAGAAGCAAATTTTGCTCAAAACATCTGGTGTAATACGACTCCAATATACCCGGAAAAAATAGTGAAGTCGCATTTTGTTCCAAGAATAATAGAGTATATCACATAGGCAAAATGTAATAATTCCCAAATTTTTTTAATTTTAAATATTCTGTTCTATATCTTACTTGAGTTGATGATTCTTAAACTATCTATGGAGCATTTATTGGAACATCCGAAATATTACAGTACTGTTCTTTCTCAATTAGCATTACTATAGTGTTAGAATTGATTATGAAAGATTACAATTATTTATGTAATCTTTCTACAATTATTTATGTCAATGAAAATTAAATTGCGTGCTCATATGTTCATTAATTAGTAATTTTTAAGCTTTAAAATAACACTGTGGAAATTGTGGGGATTATATTTTTTGGCCATAGTATTTCGCAAAACCTTATAATGTAGATCAGAAAACAATCTCGAGGTATTTAATATGATTTCATCAATTAGGAAAATGTTAGGTTTGTACGTAAGATTTTGCCATATGTGTGTTTACACCCATTTAGTGGTTTAAAAAATGTTATTATTATAATGCATACTAATAAATAATTTTTAGACTTAAAGGTAGTTCTTAAACTTTTTTAAGTGGAGAATGATGATATGCAATTGTACATTAATATCAAAAAATGGGATATTACATGCTTTAATAATGCAATTTATGCAACGCTGAATAAAACATTGATCTATAATAGAACACATAATTAATTAATAAATAAAACACGGAACCTAACGTAAATAATCATTAAATAATAAAAGCTCTGAGCTCTTCAGAACACTGCACTTCTATTATAATTCCAATACTTACAGATACTTATCTGTATAAATAATACAAATATAGATTAATAAATTATGACGATAGTTTCCCTACAAAAATAAAGATCTGAGAGTCTGAATTTCTGCAGAAATAATATGAAACAAGTATTGATTTTCCATTTGCAAAGAATATTTCTTGTTATTGAAAGATCATAAAATGTACCTGATTTAAGTGGTTTTTCTGTTTTGATAACGCAATAAAATAAAATAAGATTAAAAATACTATTTCAGCAATAAATTCGTAATTATTTGTATCAAATCGTTATTTTGCGTGTTTCTTAGGCATTAGATTTAATGAAGTTTGTAGACATCTTTCTTATCGTGCTATGATAGAGAACCGTTTAGTTTGGTAATTCTTACTAATGTGTTCGCTACGAATTTTTTTTCTATTGGTTAAGTTATTAGTTAATTTTCACTTTGATCAAATGTTGTAACTAATTAATTAAATAATAACATAATCGGTTGAGTATTTTCAATAGTTAATTCTTTTTTTTTTTCCTTTTCTTTTTTTCTCTTTCAAATGAACTTTCTAGATACATGAGTTTTATTGCAAATGAAACATGGAAATTTAAAATTATAATTTAGAAATGATTTCATTATTTCTACTAACGATAGATGGCACTAGCATGACTGTTTCATGTCATTCTGTGGCTTTTCGAAAATAGGTGACGTTAGCATGAAATAAACTCTAAATATGATTTCTAAAAACATATTCACTTAATAATGTGATCCTTGGAGATTTGAAATAAAATTTTTTATAATGTTATTTTACTTACATTTTTTTAGACATTAAATTAAAAAAATAAATAAAAAATTCCATTACAATAAAATGTTTACTGTTTTACAAACACTTCAAAAGTTTTATTTTGAAAGTAACCATTTGACAAAAAAATCTTAATTTTTAAAATAACTTAATTAATTGACAAGTTTTTTAAAAAATATTCTATCAATTATCTAATTTAGAAAGGAAAAAAGCTTAATAATAATTTTTTTTTAACAATTTTGAAATAATAGTTAGATTTTCAACAATATATATTATTGAAAATCTAGCTATTATTTCATAATTAAATCCCACTTCGGGGAAAAAATATGATTTTTGTTACAGTTCATTTTCCTAGCATAAAGCCACATCTATAAGGCATGGAAAATTCGTTGAAGTAACATTATATATCTGTAATATTGCGAGGCATTTGAATCTGAGGCAGATGACATTATGAAAATTTTAATACATGGGACAAGACAGAAAGGGACTTGAAAATGACGCAACCGGCTGTGTGACAAGACAAGAGATATGCTTATGGTATCAATAGAAATGAAAAATAAAACTACATAAATGTACGGATTTTAGTGCCTTTCATCGTGATCAAATGATAAAAAATCATAAACATGGAACTCCATTTATGTTGTAGTCACTTCGATTTTCATAAAGCC